>JASCZI010090953.1:0-17946 GCA_036250425.1 Stylosanthes scabra
CAAAGCGTGTAAGAGTAGATCGAAAAAAAAAAAAAAACAAAATAGAGTGAATGAAAGTGACAAAGACAATATAAGAAAATGGAAGTGCATGGCATTCTTAAGGGAGATCCTATGGAATTTTGGGTATCACTCGTTGGAGTACGTGTGTCTAGTAATGTGATGAAATTGTAGTTAATGGTATGTTTTTTGTGTTCTTTATTTTAGTTTGTTTTTGTTGAACTATTGTCTGTTGTTTGTGTTGGTTGCGTTTTAGGCTTTTATGTTGTCTCCGTTTAGATGTTTAGGCATAGTTGGTAAAATAGTGACAAATATAGTGCAGGGTGTTGTATTTGATTTTGTACGCTCCAAAGACTTTGATGGCGATGTCGAAAGGGACCTGTTAGGACAGTAATGTAACTTGAACAATCTGCTCCCCTTTTGGGTCGATAATTAAATCACATTTCTTAAAATAAAAAAAAGTATTGTATGCTACATTTTAACGAGACTTACAAAAATATCAAACTTTCTCATCTTTAGCTTGAAATTGATCCACCATTCTACCAATTCATAAAACTTTTCAACATCACATAATATCAATTATGTATGTTAAGACACGATGTATTGTTTCGATTCTTAAGTTGATATTCTTATTTATAATATTAATAATATGCATATTATCTTACTTACCTTTGAACATCACATAATATCAATTATGTATGTTTAGACATGAGGTATTATTTCAACCCTTAAGTGGATCTTCTTATTTATGATATTAGTAATATGGGAAAAGAAAATACTATAACTATCCACGAAAGATTCGAGCGCTAATAAAATTACTTATGAATGAAGGAAAATTTTTTTCTATCTTTAAAAGATGAGTTTCGTTTGTCAAACTCAAAACTACCAAAATACGGTTGTTAGGAGGCTGATTGATGGGTAGTTTTGACAAACGAAGCTCATCTTTCATGGGTAAAAAAATCTTTTCCATAATTTATGGGTATTTTGTCAACGTTCGAATTTTTCATGGGTTATTTTAGTATTTTTTTCAAATAATATGCATATTATTTTACTTTGTGTTGATATTACATTCAATGTTTACCGAGTGCCCTTCCATGTTGTTAAAAATAATAATAAATTTATATACCAAAGTTCTAAAAATACCCCTAAATTTTAATTTATTACAATTTATTTGCTTCTAAAACTTGGAAAAAGAAGAAGAGGAGTAGGTGGAAGATGAAGAAGAGGAGTACGGGTAAAATTGGAAAAAAAATTCTAACTAATTATTGATAATTAAAAAAATTAATAGTGAGGGTAAAATTGATGTAAATTGAAAACTTTAGGGAGAAAATTGAAACAGATTAAAATTTAGGGGTATTTTTGAAACTTTTGATAAATATTAAGGACAAAAAATATACTTTACCTTTCAATAATTATGCACAACCAAGTGATTTTGCCAACTAAGTCTAACCAAGCTCCCTACACACACGCGCGCGTCTTCCCGCTTTTATTATTGTTGTTTTTTCTTCTCCTCTGCATGTTAAGAAGACGTCGATGACAATGGCGATGACGACAACGACGACAAGGAAAAAGAGGAGGAGGAGGAGGGAGGAGCAGGAGGAGGAAAAGAAAAGAAAATCCGTTTCTGTTTTTCATGAAAATTCGATTTTGTTTTCGTGAAAATCCAATTCAATTTTTATATGAAAATCAGTTTCTGTTTTTCTTCAAAATCCTTTTATGTTTTTCATGAAAATCCGTTTCTATTTCGTGAAAATTCGATTTTGTTTTCGTGAAAATCCAATTCAATTTTTATATGAAAATCAGTTTCTGTTTTTCTTCAAAATCCTTTTATGTTTTTCATGAAAATCCATTTCTATTTCGAAAAAATCAAATTCAGTTTTTTCTGTTTTCGTAAAAATCCAATTCATGTTTTATATGAAATCCGTTTCTGTTTTTCATGAAAATCCATTTATATTTTCGTTAAAATCCAATTTAGTTTTTATATGAAAATTCAATTCAACTTTTATCATCAACATCAACATTAACAACATAAAGTGGAGGAGGTGGAGGAAGAAGAAGATAAATGGAAGAAGAGGAGGAAGAAGAAGAAGATTACGAAGAGGGATGCATCAACAACGATTACGAAGACAGCAATAATGGCAGCGGCAACGATAACAACAGCGACGACAGTAACAGTGATGACAACGCAATAGCAAGAAGAAAAAGTAGGAAGAGGAGAAGGAGTTACAAAGAAACTGGGCGCCCTTGTTTTCACGGTTTTCAAATTTTGTTGGAGTGGATGATTGCGCGTGTAACGTGCGCGCTAGGTAAAAGTGAGGAAAAATTACTTGGTTCAGCTTGATTGGGGTAAATGCTTGGATATGTAGTGAGATTGTAATTATTTATACTGCGCGTTAGCACACAAGTCACATGAGCATTACATCATTAAACTTGATTTGGCAAATTAAGTGTACACCATCACACCAAGCGAAACATACACGATACTGTAATTGAACATGAAGCTGACTTTTCTAACAAATAATCTGCCCTTCTAAATGAATTGCAACTTCAATAATTTAATTCTTACCGTCTTGACATGGACGAATTTTACAAATGGAAGATTAATGGCATTGTAATTAGTTACAAAACCAGATCTGGTAGCCGCATCATACAACAAATCATCTATTTCTCAAATTGAAAATTGAGGCTTTCCATTTTTTTGTACACAATGCACTAAGCAGAAGACTTGGGTATCTTGTATTGTTTCTTGAGAAATAGGGAAGCCTCTGAATCGCTCCTATGGCACAATATTCTCAATAGTGTTTTGGAATCAGCTCCTAGTTTGCTTTTGCCACCTTGCATTTCCATGCCACTTGCAGATTTCAAGTCTTCAATCAACTCTCGTGTCTGCAAATTTATATATATTATCGTTTGTAACATAGATTCCAAGAAATGATTGCTCCAAGAGAATATATTCTAAAAAGAGCAGACCGATGCATGGCATCCTGCGCTATGTAGGGTTTGATGAAGGACCACACCAAAAGTTGTGTAATGTAGGCAGAATAACTCAGTGGCCGATTACACGGCTTGAAACCAAAATCACACGGAGACAACTCAATTGTTGCTCCAAGGCTCTCCTTTTTTAGAAATGAAGAAAATATATTCTAGCAGCATTAAACATAAGGCAGGGCCACATTTGAAGAAAACAAACAAGAAGATGAACTAACCTCATATCCATGCAACTTGATCACATGCCGAACACGTGCAATCTGATTTTCGACAACACCTCGGGGAAGCCCATCACCTCCGGATATGAAGAATTCCTACAATGCATCCACAAAGAAGCTAATACTCTTGGAAACTTAAATATTATCATGCCAAGAAACTATACCAAAGCTCAGAAATCTTGTACAAAAAAGTAACTTTTCTCTGATTTGGAATCAAATGCTTCATGGGCTGAAAGCCCCATTCTCTAGGAGGTTTAAAATGGAAGAGAAAATTTCATGTTTTAGATTTGATTAAAATTACATGTATTCTAAGCCCTGACAATCTCACTTCCATGCCAAAATTATACAAGGGAGATGTTCTCTAGATTTCTTAAGCAACTGAATATAGTCAATCAAGAATCCTTGGCAGCGGGTTACTTATCAACTGCAGCCATTAAAAGTAAAACTTTACTTTGCCTACCGTGTCAAGTGTTTGTACCATTTTTCCCTTTTCCCTATAATTGAGCTTTGATTTTATCTGTTAAATGAAGAAACTTATCTTTTCATTGACCAAGTCAGGCAGAACAATTCACTGGCTTTTAAACCACTATCTTATTTTAAGGGTAAAGTATATTTTACATATCTAATGTTTTCAAAAAGGTTTCAAAAATATTCATAACAGTTAATTTGTTTGAATTTTGTCCCTAACATTTCAAATAAGTTTCAATTAAACCTGAGATTATTTTTTGACAATCAACATTTGGTTAACTTTTTTTTTTTAACCAATTTTACTCATTCGCTATAGCGTCATCATCACAACTACATAGGGGAGAGGTAAACTAGGTGAAAAATATTCACTGAAAGTTGACTGGCAAAAATTAACCTCAAGGATATAATTGAATTTTATTTAAAACATCAGGACAAAAATGAAACAATAAAAATTATAAGTATTTTTTAAACTTTTCAAAAAACAAAAAATAGGAGCGAACAGTATATATTGCACTTATTTTAATTATAACCACAGTATATATTTAGGACATCCAGAACTGATTTGCCTGCTGTAAATTATATATATAGTTTTTTTGGCATTAAGATGACAAGTGTAAGATACCTTTAGAACATCCAGATCTTCCTCTAGTAATTTTGCATCACCAGGAAAGAAAACTCTTGATGGACCGCCATCTAATATAACCCGGAGTAATCCATCCTAAAAAGTGGGAATATGCTCGAATCAGTGTACGAGAAATGAATTAAATTAATGAAAAGCAAGGTTCAGTACCAACCAATGATGCCTGAAGAAGACTTGTCACTATGCGATCCCTTAGAGGCTCCACAACAATATCACAAAGTTGACTAAGCTCCTACATTAAGTGAAAACAGAAGTCAACAACATCCGATTACTAATTCTAGACTTTCAAGTGAATCCAAGCATAAAATAGTGAGTGGTGCTTAAGTTAAATAAATGTAACTAAAGGAGCTTCCTATATGGATAGCTAGGAGAAATGGGATGTCTTTGAATGTGTAAGGAAGTTGGAGAAAATGAAAATATAGTGAGGGATTGTATAGCAGAATATACAGTAGAATATTCCGTTAAATTTAGCCTTTTTGTCATGGTAGGAACCTCATTAAAAAATTGGATTTTGTATAGGGACCTAATTGTAAGGAAAAAAAGTACAGGGACCTAATTGAAAATTTGGTGAAACTATAGGGAGTTAGGGACTAACAAAGTAATTAAATCTTGTGGGAAATGACAGATATGGCAGATGGAATACATATATATGTACAAAACAAAAAGCAGGATAACTGCACATGTAAATATCATATAAAATACATATATATGTACCAAAAAAAATATAGAAAAACTCCACATGTAATATCTTATAAAATCTAATCAGCATAATCAACTTTCTAACCATAAGGTATGCAATTAATTCAGCAAATGTAACAAATAAACACAATGTTAAGTCATAAAACAACCCAAAACATAGGACGGAGCGCTTAACTGTTGCATATTAAAATACTAAACACTAAAAAAAAAAAGAAGCAAAGGGCATTGTCTCATCCGTGTTTTTAAACTAACAAATGAACTAACTAGATTGACTAGCTCTCATCAATTTCATCCAATTCAAGGAGGGAAGAAGAGAGGTTCAGACTTCAGAGTGGGAATGAAGGGGAAGAACAAACCCGAGGAGGTAAGTGGCGGCAGCAATGCTGCTATGGATACTTCCTCGTGCAGAATGACAAAGAGTAAAGAGAGAGAGGACGACAAAGACGGAAGAGAAAGGAAGAAGAAAAGGGCCAACCAGCGGCGGCGACAGTGGTTATGCTATCAGCTGTTCTTCGAGCAGCAAAGAGCAAGGGAGAACCACAGAGAGGGAAGATATTTTTTGGGTTGGTTAAGGCCAAAATCAGGTTGAGAAGGTTGTGACCCTAATGTTAGCTTTTAAGGTTTTCAAAATGACAAAACCCTCAAATACAACAAAAACAGTCCACACAGACCTGTCATTTCTGCTATTCTCATCACGGAACACCATGAATCCACAGCCATTGTGGGAAGAGATGGTAAGATCACACGTTAGGAGAGTGTGCGGTGAAGATGTGTGTAGTTACAAGAAAAGTAGATCAAATGTAAGGTAGCTCAAAAGCTAGATGAAAGAGAGACTAAAAGTAAGTGTAGGTAAAACCAATTTAAGTAGTTTGACAGACACATAGGTAAGACATTAAGTTATTAACTGATCTATATAACTGCGCACACTTAGTAGAATAAAACTTGGTTGTTATTGTTTGTATATACTAATTATAATCAATCTAACAAGACAACATAAATAGTGGTTTCTTCATGACGAGACAAACATTACCATATCAAGTGGTTCTATAAGTGCATCCATCCTGGAGCCTGAGACACTTGGTTTGTATAAGTTTTCAATAAATGGTACTCTAAGATCCCAGAAGATGATTTTGGTTCCTGCAAGTTGATAATTAACACAATGGTGTGAAACTGAAGTTAGATCAGCTTGATTTGCGAGAAAAGGGATAAGCTTCTGAATTCTCACCAGTGTATTCACAAATGCGATCCATTGCAGCATTTATAGCTTTTCTACTTCCGTCAAATGTATCCTTTTGAGGAAAACTTTTGGACTTCCCATCTAAGGATTTCTCTATACACAAGGAATGTATAGATTATTTCATTGCAAAGAGAATGCATGAAAATTGGAATTATAGGTAAGACAAATAAAGATTCAGAATCTTCTATTGATATGATTGTGTGTAAAATATTATCATACAAAGAAATATTATCCTAATTAAATAAGAACAATAATTAAATGTATGAAAAGTATATAAACTACTCCTAAAAGATTATCTAATACTTCATGATATTCTCACAATCAAGATATTATGAAATTTTCAAATATTCTAACAAAAATGACCCTATCCCATAATGATATAACAGCAAAGACACAAACACAACCCGAAACCTATAGGCATTTCCTTGAAGAGTTGAACCAAATGCAAATAATTAATTAAAAATTAAAAATGATTAATTAATTAATTGAAAAAAATAATCAGTCATAAACAAATTTATACCATATTGACAAATTTAGACTTGGACACGACTTTGCAATGGTATCAACCTTCAATAGTATCATATACAACAGCAGAAAAGTCTTATCCACTAGGTAGTTGGTTGACTATATGGATCAGCCATAGTGCCCAGTTATGGAGCATATCTAGTTTAGACCATTCATACTTAACTCTCTTTCAAAGGACACATCATGTAACTATGAAAACCAATACAGAAATAAAAGTTCAGTCACATACTTATGAGTTTCTCCTGGGATCTTTTACTTGTCCATCGCTCCCAAATGCTATCTTCCAGTTTATTCAGATGATTAATTGCATACTGTCAAGTGCAGAAAACTTTCTATTAACTTAATAGAAGGAAAACACCCAAATAGTATTATGTTTTAGAATGACAACTGCAAAATAGAGGAAATAAGGGTTGAACAATGAAGACAGCATTCAGACTGTCAGATGTAAGCATAATATTTGCAACTAATTGCAATGATGTAAGCACAAAAAGGAGAAATGGAACAAAGGCCACCAAACAATTATCACCCAATGACTGAGACTGTCAGATGTAAGCATAATATTTGCAACTAAAAAAACAACCTTTAAAACCAGTACATTTATTGATATACTGATTAGCTAAATTGTTGAGTACTTGAGTTTTTCCTTAAGATTTACAATCTTAATAGTATACTACTATACTATATTGACAGCATCCAATGAAGAACAATTAAAATGAATTAAGGAAACAAGAAGAGATCTAACCAACCACAGGTTTTTAATTGAAAAAAGCATCCCATCATTATTTTATGTACATCAAAATTTTGAATGTGATGTTAATAGATGACAACTAAAGCTTAGGTGGAAAAAATGATAATCCAGATAATGTAATTATAAGAAACAGAGATTCATCAAAGTAGATTGAGTTGATAAGAAGAAACACATTATCACAAATGCAGAAATCCAACTTCAATACAAGTTGCTTAAACTCACGTATAAAGTGTTTAATTGAACACAAAGTGTCGGAGTTGCAAGGACACTGATCTCATTTGTCCTTGTTGTCTCTTCAGGCACCCGAGCATCAAACAGTTCCTTCTTTACAAAAGCCTTTATGCCAACTTCCTTTTTGTATCGTGTGAGAATAGGAACAGGTGGTGTTAAATCCTCTTTGCTTGCTGTGGAATCAAAAGGGAACTTTAGAATTCATACTTATATGTCATCTACAAAAGTATGCATACTTATACCAGATAATTTTAAAAAGATATATGAGGAAGTCATCCTTTGAAAAACATGTTCACTAAATGAAAATAAGGATTAGACCATCCACTCAGGATGATATAATTCACGAATAGACAGCAGTGAAGCATGTTAGTAGTATATTGATATGGGGAAAGAAAAAATGTTTCCATCTTTAATACTATCATTTATCATCTCTCAAAAGTTTGAATTGTTGGATATGACTATCTTTATACGTTAACATGCCCCCCCTAAAGAAATTTAGGCTTGAGGCATAGAGATTCAAACGCAAACCTGAACTCTAACTCTGATCTAGTAGTGTAGGGTTGGACAACAATGAAACTCTATTAACATAGACCAATGGTTCATAGAATACCATACAAAAATGATAAACCATCTCTTTCAAACACTCAGCTAAATATTGAATAAAGGCGCATAAATGGTTATATATTAACAACTACCAAGTTTCAGGAAACCAAATAAACATTTGCTGAGAGATTTTGGATGAATTCATGGTTTTATGAAGGTATCATCCTGCATTTTGGTTTCAACATCTTTTTCAAGGGAAATCCAAATTTCCTGACAATAACAAATTCAGATGTTTTCTTTGTAGTCTTCTCAATTCTTTTTTATTTTAAAAATATTTAAATTATTATGCTATGTTGTCAAGATTTTCAAATTTATTTTAGTTGTGGTTATCACATAATGTAGAAGTAGCTTCTTAGTTATACTATGATGCTATACAATACACTTATTTAAGTCTGGAAATTATGTTTGTGTAGAAACTTCTGAACTGGAAAATGAGGGCACTCATGAAGCATCCACTCACCCAAATCATTAACAGCATTGTTTGCATACACCTGAAGAGCATTGTCAATGCCACGGAACAAGCTATTCAATTCTGTAAACCTCATTGGAACTTTAAGAGCAAAAAATTGATCAACAGTCTGCACACAGTAAAATCGTAAATGAACTGACAGTCCAATGGATATAGACAAGAGATAATGGAAACAAATAGTTATCGTCCATGGCTGGATGTTCAAGCATTCAAAAACAAAGATGTAAAGTCAACTAGGAGGGAGCCCTGAAAGGAAATGGCCATTACCCCTAGAAGACAAAGTCCTCCACTTTCACAGTTTCATACTATCATTGAAAATAAGGGGTCAAAATAGGTCAAAGGAAAAAAGGGTAACATGAAATACGTAACATATAGCTAGATGTCTTTCAAGAAGGAAGCATCGATTTTGAAAGATGTAAATAAAGTTAAATATCCCTGGGAAATTCACACAATTTATGCCAAGTTGGTAAATAATGCAAAACTAAATTGTTGACTATCACAACCATATAAACATCCCAGAGAAACTACAGATTCTTACCTCCTCTACAATCCTGTAAACTTCCACAATCGAACTGGCATGCCGCTGTTGAGGTGATATTGGGTCCCAGCGCTGCTAAAGTACACAATATTAACATTTGATATTTGAAGAAGATTTACTAAAACAGGATGAAAGATGAATATGCATAGGGAAAGTACATAACACAAACTTCCAGTAAGGTTTTTTCAGCTTTCTCATAAAGTTAAGTCCCTCCCCAACCATGAACATCAACATACTCAAAAGGGATTAGAGTATAGAGTATATCTCACCACAAAATCTCATCCAACCACCGAAAGCTCAAAGGGGAAAATAGAGAGTTAGAAGCACTAGCTACTTAAATAAGCAATTAAAAACAAGGTACTTCAGCAAATTTATGTCCAATGTTAGTTATGAGATAAAGATATCCCAAACAATGCCTGGGCATTTGACATGAGGGGAACACTGTGAACAAGGTTTACCTCCTGTTGAATAGCCCGCTCCACCCAACCTAAAATTCTTCCAAGCTGTGAATTGACCCAACGTAACACCAGTGTCCCAGATTTTTCCTCAATCTATAACAACCACAAAAAAATGACAAGGACAACTTTAGAATAAAAAAAAGGATAGGAATATTAACCGAATATTATAATGCAGAACCTATTGCAGAAACCACCGTAAATGAAAAATAAAATGGAACTAAGTAGACAATACACATTATGCCCACCTACTTTCATCAATATGATATTTGACCTAGAGAGTTGTTTGGTTTCTGTCAGAAACCTTCAAAATCAAGTTCAGGCTCATGATTTCAGATTTCTTGAGGAAAAATCACTACTAGATTCAAACATGGAAGCCTGTTGTTTTTGTGTTAGTAAGAAACTAAGAATTGTGCTCAATAAAAACCCAACAAAATATATGTTGACAAAACATATCCTTTTAGAGTGTGTTAGGATAAGATATTTTCAAATTTCAAAGAATTTCAAATGAATAAAATCCAAAATGCTTCAATTAAATTCCCTTCAATTAGAAATTTTCTAATTTAGATGAGGTAAATAGATTATATGCATTTATAAAATTCTTTGTCTGGATAAGGTAATTACATTACCTCCATTCACAAAATATTTTATTCTAATAAAATAGAATAATAAATGTGTTTCATTAAAAAAAATAAAAAGTTTTTTCCCCATTTACTGTGGTTGACTTTCCTTTTTATTAGTTTTAAATGAGATGGAGAGAAGAAGGAATTGAAATTCTCACCCTACAGTTGGAAATTAAAATTCCCTATTCATACTTATGACTGATCCTGAATCTGAACATAAGAAAGCCCTATACTTGAGGGCAACTGTTTTTAATGAGGATACGGATGAATATATTTTTTTGATAATATAGTAGAAAATAACACTACATATAACTTCTATCCCTTCATTGGTGCTATGCATAGAAAAGGACAAGATTGCAGAAGTAGCTTCTATGTTAACTAGCAAGTTCAGTTCTAATTGCAAAGGAACAAAGAGCTCCCATGTACTCTAGAAGTAATATAACCACCTAACCTCATAGAGGTTCAATTTCTTGCATAAGATTTCAGCATTTTCTTCTTGGCATGAAGATGTAATAAGTGCCATTATGAACTGCTCTAGACTTTCAGCTTCTGGGAATACAGAAATGACATCCTCAGTGAGATGTTCAGCACCATCCACAAAAGGTTTCTGAAAGAAACAAAGAAATAAATATCTGTCATTTCAAGACATTCCCCAAGGTAATCAAGAAAGTAAAATTTTATCTTCTGTAAAAAAGAAAGTAAAATTTTATCCAAATTGTGTACAGCATGCTGACCAGTCTGTGGCCATAAAGTTTGTGAACTAATGACGCAGATACAACAGTTGCTTGAGGATGCCGCTGAGATAAAACGGGCATAAAAGTTCCCGAATCCTTTTTTAAGAGCTTCTTGAGTTCTTCTGCAAGCAATGTCAAATGATGCTCATGCGACGAATCTGCTCTTTCAACAACTTGTAATGTCTGCAGAAAGTAAAAAGATCTTTGTAGGTAGAAATAAAATGGAGAACAAACTAACGTCTCAATCTATCCAGTAGTTTGAACAGGATTAAAATCTAAATCAGATGTTCCCACCAAATCAAAACGTCAAACGGAAGCATCAAGAAAAGTTTCAAACACAAAGTTTCCAATGGTCTCTGATATTCATTTAACTCTCAAGCCGAATGACATCAGTACATTGGTCATGTTAGAAAAATTTCACTTAAAAGCAGCTATATACCCTCAAAAAGAATGAACAGGAAAATTTGTCATTCATTAGTCAAGCCCACAATAATAGCATTTAAGTATTCCAGTGAAAAAGCAGAACTAATAAACACTCATTATGGACAGTAAAAGTCTTCATAGCATAATTATCAGAATTAACCACTGCAACCAGAATACTCACCCTTGCAAATGCATTCTTAATCGATGATGATATATATATCTCTATCTGATCACGATCACTAATTGGCAAGGAGTGCATGGTCTGCTGAAAAAAGATAAAAGGAATTTTCATCTCATGAGCATAATATAACATTTTTCACAAAATGATACATTCAAATCTAAAAGATGCCATCTAACTGATACACACAGTTTCTGGTTCTTCCAGCAGAAGCCTCCTGGTAATCATTGCAACTGCCACAATCTTTTCCATTATTGTTGGGCCCTAAAAGGAATATGAGTTGTGTTACAAAACCACATTAAATGTGAAACTCAGCGTGTGTGTGTGTGTCTGAGGGAGAAAGACAGGGTGGGGAGGAGAGGGAGATAGATATTGAAGCACAAGAACAAACTGAAGAAAGCAAAATTTAGCAACCAAACACAAGTTAAGACAACTGGCAATTTGAAATATCAATATAGATGATGAAATATTATAAGATAGGCAGCAAAGATAAATCTCTCTCCACTGTTGAGTCCAATGACTTTGATGGATTCAACCAGCCAAAACTCAACAAGTCTAATTGGGAAAACCAACTACAAATTCTGGAGTCATATTATTTTCACAACTGTGGACATATTCTCCAATTCAAAGATGAAATCTGTTGTGATTTGTACAGTTTGATTAACGCCTATAAAACAACTTTGCGTTTTCCAACTAGGAGAGTTCAACGACACAAATTAACTAATACCATGAAGTCCTGTCATACACCATGTCTAAACCATTTAAATTTAAATCTTAATGGTTTCTCCTAGGGCTCTCTTGATCTTCTTATATCTCAAAATATAAAGCTACCCACCATCTGGTCCACTTTCCATAAATGATCAAACCATCAAAACTGGGTTTTTATGAAAGAATATTATTAAGACAGAGAAGTTACAAGAAGAATACTCGACAAGAGAACACTGTTAAAAAGAAAAAAGTTACCAGCGAAGTCTAGCTTGCTAATCTCTCAACGTGTCGTAAATCAACCCCCCACCCAGAAAAATACGAAAGGAAAAAAGGCAAAAAAAAAAAAAAAAAGAAAGGAGGAAGATATTAACACATACTGCTGAACCTGAAGAGAAGCTCATCAACAATCAGATAAATGATACATACAATCATATACAAGTATCCCACCATTATGTAGAGCCGAACAAATTAAATTATTCAACAAACCTCATTGAACTGAAGATGGTAATCTCCAAGCTGTTTGTCAACCCATCTCTGAATTGGTGTTAAGAAAGATTGCAAGAAAGACATATCCCGTTCACCTTCAACTTTGGAACGCAAGCTTTTCAAGTTCAACCTCTCTTGTTGGCCACGTTGCTCCATTAGTGGTATTTTCTTTAATTGCTCAATTGCATGAAGCAAAAGTCCCAGCTCACTTGTGATAACATACTGTATCCTCATAATGAAATAATTATTAAATTATGAATACAAACAGGAAAATGTGTGCTCCATTTTAGTGCAAGTACTAACTAATCAAATGATATTGTAATGACAAAAAAGAAGTGAAACAGCAAAAGGCCAAATAACAAAGAAAATTATGCTGAATGAATTTCAAAATACTTAATGTTATTAGTTTTGCTACGTGGCAATCTTAATTCTTGATTATCAACAAATTAAACTTTTTCCCCCTTAAATCTTGACTAAGAGTCAATGGAAGAGATAAGGTTGTATTTGGTTGCTCTCCATGTGCATCAAAGACATGAACACGGTGACACATGTTCACAGTTTGTTTAGTTAGACAAATTTTGGAAGGATGTGCTAACATATGACAACACACAATACACATGTATTTAAGTCTTGCCAAAAAGCTAGGACACATATATTAGACACAAGACAGATTTTTATTACAATTTTATCCCTTCAAATTTTTAAAATTCCACATTGGTTTTTAATGACAAATGTGTTTATCACCAACAGTTCCTCCGTAAAATTGGTTTTTAATGACAAATGTGTTTATATCTCCTTACTGTCTTAACAACAAACAAACTACATGTATTTGTGTACATCTATGTTTGTAAGTATGTCTATGTCTTCATTATTCTGAGATGGTAAACAAACAGCCTTAAGGAATATCATAAATTAAAGTGGCAAGCATCCAATAATAGAATAGGTTAATTTCAAATATATTTGATATATAAAACCAAGTGTATATTTGATTTTTATTGCAAAAACAAATCAAATGAGGCAATCAACAATAATACAGTAACATAGTCCAACTATAAGAAATGAAAGGGGTCATTAATGAAATAAGAAAATAAAATATGATGCTTATACCTGACGAAATAAAATCCATGCATAGCAGGTGTGATGGATTGTCTCTGTGATCCCCAAAACCCGCCAGGTTGACTTCAAAAGTTCAAGGATTTCTTCCACTTCCTACGAATAAATTGAGCCCAGTAGAAAATAAAGAGAAATTACAGAAGTGGTACAATGTAATTTCATTTTCTAATAAAATAAAAAGCCAAATGTAGGAAGAGAAAACAAAAATATATGGGAGAGAAAGATATTCACCTGACGGGAATAAAAACGAAAAAAATGTGTTTTCTATGTTAGTTCCCAAATAAAATTTTCATTAGAATCAGGATTTATCTTTTGATAAAATTTAATTTCAACCACTACATTACAAATAAACACATATTCCACAGTAATCCTCTTTTTACTTTCCCTTTGCATTAACAAAAATTAGAAGCATCAATTGCACAGACCACGTTCCCAAGAACCAGACTCTAAACTTGTTCAATCTGAGTAGATGAGGGGAAAAAGGTATTGTAGCTTGCAAAATCAGAAAGACTGTAATGACACAAGCCATCATGTTATAATTGCCTGAAAAGTAGGAAAAAAAAATGATACCAACCTCTGCCAGCTTTCCCTCATCTAGCATATCAAAGACACTCAGAAGTAATTTCTCATATAGTCTAACATTAAAGTGGTAACCATCTGCCCAATGGCATATTTCCCCAGTTAAGTCACCCCGAGCTGGCCTCTCAGCAAGTGGAATTGCAATCTCCCTCAGAGACCTCAAGCACTCTGTCCTTTGAAGTTCACCATTTGAAGAAGGGAGAAACTGAGAGGATTAAAGGAAAACAAGAAACAATGAAATGAAAATAGTTTGTAGAGTCATGTTAGCCACATTCAATCAGACATGATACAAAAGTCAGCAAATTTGTATGACCTAACTAACAAAAATAGAAGATGCAGTAACATATAAAACATCTGAATGGAGAGTCACATACCTCAGATTCCTCAATTTTTGCCAGTAGAATCCTCAGCTCATTTGTCTTGCGCCCAGATTCACTGAATCCAACAGCAGGGTGATTAACGAGCCCCTCCTCCAAAACTTTTAACTGTACTGACATTAATTTGGAAATGTTAAACATCAGACAAGAATACTGACATCCTCACATTTCCATCTATAGAATGAAAAGAAAATAAAGATTAGATGAAAAAGAGAACATAAGATTACTGATATGATTATACTACCTGCCTCTTTTGCCATCGTATGAAAGCCTTTTTATCAGAAAATTCTGAGCGCGATATACAGCAAAGCAACTCCAAAGGAATCAATAGTGTGTCCATCCTTTTCCCTACTTTTCCAACAAGAGCATTTAGCAATCCTTGTCTTGTTCTAATATCCATCACCTCAGATATCTGCAACCTCTCATACATCAATGTGGTTTCATAAAACATGAACATAATAACATTGTCAGTTTTATTTTGGTTTCACAGTTCAGAAGCATATCCTGTCTCAGACTCATTCCAGCTAAATAATAACATTGTCAAACATGTTATCTATGGAGAAATAAGTATCACCGGGTAAGGAACTAAGGATAGTCTTAACCTAAGTTACGGTCTAGCCCTAAGTATTCTGGACACTCAAGAGGATCTCCTATTTCTATGACAGTAGTTCAGAAATTAGGTGCCCAACTGTCACAGTAACTATTTGTAACTACCTCACTCTAGAATTACCATATTACCCCTCTGAAGCTAACAGAGCAAGTGAGCCAAATCTGTCCCTATAAATACTCTTGTATTCACTCTCCAATGACAATAATTCAGATTCACTTCCAGATCAGATTCTCTCTCTCTGAATAGTTTCTCTTATTCTAAGATAGATTATATATATACATGTAAAGACAGTAAGCTCGAATTTATGAGCTCATCCTAAGGATGTTCAGTAGAAAATTGAATCCATGGTATGATGAATCACTAAGATTAATTTGCCTTCAGTTTTAACTTAAAGTTATAACACTAAATATTATAACACTAAATATTTCTCCCCCTATAACTCTGTCATCTGATGAACAGAGCATAAAATAAACCAGTCTAAGTTGAAGTGTGCTTTTTCTTAGAAGCAAACACCAGTATTCGATCAAAGCATGGGCAAAGAGACTAACTTTAACTGAGTTACAGATAGGCCACCAAACTCCATTTATAAATACAAACCCAGCTTCTGAACCACCCCTCTCAAGAAAAGGGTTAAAATAATGGCAGGAAAGACAAAGTATGAGTAAATGGAATCCGAGCACAACATACCTCCATCTGAACACGCATGGTTTCTAACAAGCCAACTAATCCTGGAGCACTCTGAGACTGGGAAACAACACTTCCAGTTTTGCTGCGCCCGAGTTTCCTAATCAAACTGGACCTTTTTTCTTTCTTTTTTTCTTTAGATGGGACAATCAAACCACTGTTATCCAAGAAACAGATAAAATATTTAACATATGTTAAAGAATCCACTTATAAAGTTTTGTCAAGGAAAAGTGATCTTCCCAAAGTAAAAGCACTATGAACACATACCCTGTGGCTCCAGCACACGCCAAAAGGATCTCATATGCAGTTTCCCGTAGATCATCATCTGTGATGCCTAGAAACAGTAACAGAATCTAAGAAAATTCACGCATCCTTTTTTAACCTTTCAGTCAAGTTTAGAGTAAAAATGATATAAATGTTTATGTTTTTATATTAAAACCAATTTACCATTAAGTGAAAAATTGCAAAAGGAGAGAAATATAAAGAATGCGGAAGAAATCTTACACCATAAGTTTAAAAAAAATTAAATATATAAATAAATCATCCCAAAAGAGATCTTCAATCTTGGGCATCCATAACAGAAACACCCCCAGGGGCATCTATCTCTTTTCCAGGGTGAAAACGAAGAAATAGAAGCAACCACAGTATGACACCGTATAGAAGGTACGAAGCTGGGACATAGGACCTTAAACAGTTACACGGACACGAGTGTGCAGTACGCCACTTGTCAAACATATAAATAATATCAAGGGGGTGTGGTACAATTTGTACCTATTCAATACGCAATTGTTGTACACTCTAATATAATACTCAAGAAAAGACCGTGGAAAAACCCCAAAGATCAGTCATTATTGCATCACAAATTACTAATCCTGCCTTCTTTAATTCCTTGTAGACTTTTTTTTTTATATTTTTCTAAATCAAAAGTTTCCAAAGTCCAAAAATTGGCTGTGGTTGTTGATTCACATTCTTTGTGCATTAATCATTCTGAGTTTTACTCTGGAACCAGTACCATTATTTTCTCTAATGGCAACTTATAGCTTAACTAGTACGTAATCCATGATGTTAGGTATGCGGATGAATTGTGAATCAATGCACGAACTGATACGCAGTACATCACCTAATTGGTGAATTCATGTAACTTCACAATCACAATCACAATTTTCCATACAAGGGCCCTAGGACAATCATAAAACTTATCACTTAGTCATACAGGTTTCCATTTTAGCAATAATTTCTCCATGACTTCGCAATCACTCAGTAGTGATTTCATCAAAGAGGTTATCTTACAAGAGTTGCCAACTTTTTTGGCTCACAAATTTCCTAATAATATGTTTCCCAACCCCACGATGTTCTCATATTTATAATCAAAATACTATTCATCTGATAATAGTTAAATTCATAGGATTTCAGGGAATGCAAATAAGTTAGCCAACATATAAATGGTGTAAAAAAATTTCACCTGTGGAGAAAAAAGGCAATTTCACTGCAAGATCAGATGCATCATTGAGAGTCCTTTTTGACTTAAAACCTTCTAATGCTGCAGAATCATCATCATCCTCAAAGTCATCAATGTCATCCACAGTTAGCTCTTTTTCTTGTGTAGAGTCAAAAG
>JASCZI010090953.1:24191-44696 GCA_036250425.1 Stylosanthes scabra
GGCTGTTGGAGTAGCATCTTTATATACATATAGATCATACGACTCTACAGTTCCAAATACAAATACATACAACTAGAACCAGATAAGCACATCTGAACAGTATATACACCAAAAACATACCGAAGCAGGGCAACCACCACATTCATTCCATTCATAACCACTAGTTAAGCAAAACTATCAGGTCAATTTTAATACATTCTCAAGTGTACATTGTGTTCTTGCATCAATAGCAATATGAATCTAGGGGAGGAAAGAAAGTGAGTCTTTCTATGCTGTTAATGCAATATTCTGTGGATATGTTTTCAGAGTAATTGCTTGTACTTTATCTGGTAGTTAGATGTTATGTTAAGAGATTTTCTATGTATGTATTAGTTTAAGCATAGTTGGGAAAAAATAGGGAGGAAAAAGAAAAAGAAAAAGAGAATTTAATACAACAACAACAACAAAGCCTTATCCCACTAGGTGGGGTCGGCTACATGGATCAAGCGACGCCATTGAGCTCTGTCGTGTATTATGTTTACAAAGAGACCGTTTACATGTAGATCTTGTTTGACCACCTCATGGATGGTCTTCTTAGGTCTTCCTCTACCTAAAGAGAATTCAATAGTGTTAACAAAATTTGAATATTTGGTGAAAAAAGGATATGCTTGATTGTTGTTTCAAAATTTTAATTAGGAAGGAAATATTGAGCAGAATATTATGGTATTAGCAATATTGGTTATCAAAGTGGTTGCTGTATTTTGGCACTCTTTGGAAATATGAGCAATATTGCACATGCACTATTTTGACATATTGATTTTAAGCAGTACCCAACAAAAGCTTTGGCTCCTTTGATGTTGGAAGATTATCGGAGAGTGATGTCTGAACGCCGTGGCGAAGAAGAGCAATTTAATTCTGATCATATTGCTGAGTGCATGAAGAAAGGTATCCAATCTTGTCAAGCATGTTATTGATCTGTAGTTCTATACATTATGTAATGCATTTACATAGCTGGCACAACTTTTTCTTAGTATGCTCATGATTGAAAACCTTTTTTTTTTTTTGGCATGTATATCAGTATGCTGTTATTTATTTGTTATTTTTATTGACATTGCAGTCAAACTGCTTTTACAAGATTATTATTATACTTTTTTGGGAATTACAATTTATTTGCTTAAAACTTAAAAGGTCTACTTTGCTTAGCAAGTTTGGTGTGAGCTTTAGAATTTCGATGAACACAGAAGGTTCCTAACAAAAATTACTATGTTTTGACCTTTCAGCTTTATGAAAGCATTTTAATCTGTTTTATTCCCATGCACCATACAGTTATTGCTGTAGATCTGAGGCAGACTATACAAGTAGACGGAGATCTTCAAATCCGTGCCTATTATGCTGGACATGTAAGTCTCTGCATTTCTGAAGCCATGTTTTATTTGCAAAACTAGATTTCTATAACGTTGGGTAATCCAAGTTAGATACACTATGTTGATTTTTTAAATTTGTTTGTGGTCTCTTATGGTTGCATATTTTTTTCCTCCATGCAAGATGGTACCTTTCGTGCTTGTTAGCCTGATTGTTGTCATGAACAATTGACCTTTTTGTGTGTGGGTCAGTTTTTGGGTGGGACTGGGTTATTTTATCATCAGCATCACCCAACAACCCGTTTTAACTAGAAAATATATGAAAGATAAGTTGAGAGTTATTTAGTCAGGATTAGATAAAGTTCCACCCTGTTACTTATCTGCCAGGATAAGAGTTATTTTTCTGTGTTTGTTCTGAGATTTTCAAATATTCTAAGAGAAACCTGTTCTATCCCCTATCTCCTGTATGTCTATATATTGTTTCTAATCTGCATTCTACCCACAGTAAGAGAAATACTACTCTTCTCTTTACCTTATATAGAATGCACTTCTTGTAAATGCATTTATAATCAATTCATGTTCATTAACAATCCTACAGAAAGGTTATCGCACATAGGAATGGGTTAAGAGAGGTCAGAGGAGCACTTAGGTAGCAGCATGGTTGAATTTTATTATTACCATTGCAAGACTGATATGTGTTCAGCATATCCTAACTGATAACTCTGCCTTTTCATCATTAATAAGGTCATGTGAAGCAGCATTCTTGCATCATAATTTATTGTTTCATATAGGATGTATTTGACATTGTTTTTCATTATGGTGCTTACTGGCCTTATCTAGTTTGCCTCATTTGAATGCCTTACATGTATGTGTTAATATTCTTAGCTGATTATATCCTATCATAAATTCTTAAGGTTCTTGGAGCTGCAATGTTCCATGCGAAGGTGGGAGACTCGGAAATGGTATATACGGGAGACTACAATATGACACCAGATAGACACCTTGGAGCAGCCCAAATTAATCGATTGCAACTTGACCTTCTCATTACTGAGTAAGATCAGCACTGATTGAGTGAATGAGTCTTGCCTATAACAGCATTGAGTATTTAGAGAAAGAAATAAACTCTTTCTTCTTAGTTATTGTGTTAAGTTATATTAATAGATTTGTTCATACTCTACATTGGTTTTAGCTTTTGGAACATTACTTTCATTATATTTTGATATTCCATTAGAAATATAAGACTTTCTTGTCCTGCATATAACAAGCTAAGCTCTTGGAAAGCTGGTAGTATATGTGAGTATGTGACCAAGAGCTCATTATTTTAATTTGTCTGTTGTCCAGCTTTTCAGTTTAAGCAAATTAATTTCAGTATCAAATATGTTGTTCCACACTAGTTGATTTCTGCTCTAATAATTGGGAAAATTGCACTTGATTCTCTTCTCAGATCTACATATGGAACTACAATTCGCGATTCAAAATATGCTCGTGAGAAGGAATTCCTGGATGCTGTATGTAGTGTAACACCCACTCTGTAGAATTATGTGCTATAATTGTTTATGTAATTTGGTTTTTACGTTGGAAAATAACTCTAGAGTTTTACATCTTTTAAATTATTGATTTTATTTGGGATATGATCACCTTTTTGGCTTCCCTTGTTGCAAAGTAGAGGGTTTGTTTAAGGATTCCATCTCTCATGTTCAGCCTCCTCTCCTTTCTCTTTTGCATTCCTTTTATTGTTTTAGGAGGAATGGACAGCGTATCCTCTGCTTGTTTGCTTCTTCTCCGTTATTTATTTTATTTTTAATGGAGAATTTGCTCATGATTTGTGGTGGTTGGTACTTGGTATTGTCTTCTGCCCATATGCTAGAATAAAAGATTTACTCACTTTTTGACTTTTCCGATGACTTCTTTATGATGACTTCTTTGTTTTGGTGCCATATGTATTATCTCTGTGTGACTTTTTCTTTATGTTTTTCCGTTTCAATTCAAGTGCTTCAAATCTATGGCTACTCTTAAGTTGGATACTAAGTTTTCAAAATTATTTGGTTTAGGTTCATAAATGTGTTTCTGCTGGAGGAAAGGTGCTTATTCCAACATTTGGTCTTGGAAGGGCTCAGGTATTCTCGTCAAGATAACCATTGAACCATCACGTCTCACAATATTGATGGAGATATAACAGTTGCCTTATTTTTACCAAAGTTATTTTGACGTCTAGGAACTATGCATTTTGTTGGATGACTACTGGGAGCGCATGAATTTGAAGGTTCCTATATACTTCTCAGCAGGTTTTGAATTAGTTAATGTTCCTGTTAAGAACATCTTATATACTCGTTATGCTAAATACTCGTTGCATGTATATTCATTTGATTACATGTCCTAGGGAAATATTTTTAGGATAGGAGGTCAAGAATTAAAATAAGATTTACAGGAAAAATATTGGAGGGGTCAAGAGTCCAGATCCTAGTGTGTGTGGGTAACTGGTTAGGGGAAGATGATTAAGCATAGTAAGAGGGGACTCTAGCTCATTAACCTCTCCACCATTCAAGTTCGAATAAAGCAGAAATTTCACAGGCGAAAAGCCTAGGAAAGGTAACAGAGAATGGGCATTACCAACCCAAATATGTTCTCAAAATTTAATAGAAGAACCATCATCCAAATAGAACAGAAGGGAACAAAAAGAACAGTCTTTTAAAGATGAGTTTCCAAGGACATGATGAATTACTCTACTTGGACAAATGAATAAATTTTGATAATTAACAATATCCAAGACACACTATGTGCATAGGGGAAACCAGGAAAGAACAGAAGATTGTCATCCATGACCAAACACGGCTCCTTGTAGAAATTAACTAAATAAACTATGTTATTTACCAAAGATTCCACTGCATTTTTCAGAAAATTGTTTCAACTATAACAACTAAAAACTTGGAAAATATCACAAAGTTCAGGATTCTACCACTTAGTTGTGCTGCTTGTGTTGTTGATCTTCTTAAAGCTGTTTCTCTTATTATTTTCTTCATCTATATGTGTCAGTGAACCTAACTACTACATTCTGTATTTTTCAGGTTTAACAAAGCAAGCTAATGTGTATTATAAGATGCTTATCAATTGGACAAGCCAGAGGATTAAAGATTCATACCCTACACATAATGCTTTTGATTTTAAGAATGGTAATTTTCATATATTTCGTACATTTTGAAATTTTATCTAGCATAAATTATTCATCTATATGTGCTTTCACATATTTGCATGCTGTTTTCTGCATTCAATAACGAACAATCAATGATGACTTACAGATTTTTGCTGTTGGAACCTGTGTTTAGTGATTAGAATACTCTTGTATATTCTATAATGTTATATGATATTTCTAAACAGCAGAAAGTGTGATAAAAAAGGCTGGCAGCAGTCAGCA
The DNA here is from genome assembly GCA_036250425.1 of Stylosanthes scabra. Lineage (NCBI taxonomy): Eukaryota > Viridiplantae > Streptophyta > Magnoliopsida > Fabales > Fabaceae > Stylosanthes > Stylosanthes scabra. Next base: position 28,944 of record JASCZI010090953.1, read on the forward strand.
GTGCATATTATTCTAGAAGGCCAGGTTATTAGACACTAAATACTCATGAAAACTTTATATGTTAGAGCTTTTGAATGTCTGAGATTTCCTATATTTTCACATCTTATGCTGCCAAATCTAGATTTTTGAAAAGGAGAGAAAATCCCTCAAACTTTAGAAAATTTGTCATATGTGAGAGATTCTTTTATGGATTGGTCTATGGCTGAGTAAACAATTAGAAGAATATAAGGATGATAGAGTATTTTTCATTGATATTGAATTATTTTGTTTAAAGAAAAAAAAAAAATTACATGGTGAATATCGTAAACTTCCTCTCTTTTTGTTCATATAAATTTTATAATAATTGAGATTGGTGGTATAATTTACTGCTTTTTGAGTATCGCTCAATATGCTCCTCATCTCAATACTTTGGTTTTGATGCTGCAGTTTGCAAGTATGAAAGGTCTGTACTAGACGCTCCTGGTCCTTGTGTTCTTTTTGCATCTCCTGGGATGATAAGTGGTGGGCTTTCGCTAGAAGTTTTCAAACGTTGGGCACCGTTTGAAAATACCCTTGTTGCTTTACCTGGGTACGCCCTCTCTCTCTCTCTCTCTAAGTTTTAGTCATGTTGATATCAAAACTTCATTGCAAAATGATACATAACCCTCCATTGACTTATGATCAATGGCTGAGTATGGTCCAAATCTATGATCATTGAGAATAGAGATAAACTCAAACATAGAACGTAAAAACCAATTTTTTGAGATGCCCCAACAAGCTAGAGAGATTCGACAGGCAGTTGATACTGCGCATATTTTCTAAATAACCTGCCATGATTGAAGCCCCATGCATTTTGAAGTTTCCTCTCTACTGAAAGTGACTCCCATTTCTATCCAAGATTTAATTGTCATTGGAATCTGTGTCATCAAATAGGAGAACTGAAAAGTTGCAAGATTTCTGGAATAAGAGGTTTGTGTGAGTTTGGATGTAAAGGATGTTCCTCATATCTCATTCACCATAGTTTCTTTTTTTAAAAATAAAAAGAAAAAAAAAAGAATTATTTGTTTCCTGGAAAAGACATGTATATCAATCTTATATTTCGAGTATTTATATTTCTGATGTGTTGTATAAATATGTTATTTGTTATTATTGTAGGTATTGTTTGCCTGGAACAGTAGGAAATATATTAATGTCTAAGCCCCCTAAAATTGAATTGGACCCCAACACACAAATTGATGTGCGTTGCCAGGTAAATATATCTCTTCCACTAATTTGTTTAAGTGGAAACTTGCCTTCTTTGTGAGCCTCTCTTTCTTCTGCTTCTGCTTCTGGAACAGAAGTTTATTTAACTTTGACTACTGTTGTAAATTGACAGGTTCATCAATTAGCTTTCAGTCCTCACACCGATTCTAAAGGGATAATGGATCTAATAAAATTTCTCTCCCCTAAGCATGTTGTACTAGTGCATGGTGAGAAACCTAAGATGGTTTCTCTTAAAGAAAAAATTCAAACTACAATGGGGATTCCATGTTATCATCCTGCAAATAATGAAACTGTATCCGTTCCTTCAACTGGCTATGTAAAAGCTCAAGCAAGTGATGCTTTCATGGAAAGATGCTTAAAGCCAAACTTCAAGTTACATAAATGCAGTTCAGAGGAGCTATCTATCAAAACCTTGTCAGACAAAAACATAGTGCCTGAGCTTCAAGTGATAAATGAAAAAGCAGCACTAGTTATAGTTGAGGATAAAAGCAAAAAGCTAAAAGTTGTGCACAGTGATGAGGTTTTGGTCTTGTTGGGGGAAAAGAAGACCGAGGATTAGCAATGTATACACAAAAATCAGCTAACAAGTCAGTCATATATATAAAATATATATATTTTGGAATACAATTACAGACTATATATTAAAATGAATTAAACATGTATTTATATACGAATATATATTGGCTGATTTTTTTTTGTGGTTACACAGCATTTTTTGTAAGGAAACATACAGGTAACCAATAATTTTTTAATCAACAAATCAACCAACAAAATATAGAACATTCGTAATTACTGTTTATATAACATTCGCAATAAAAACTATAGAATATTTGAAATCTAAATCAATCATTATCTAACTTTTTACTTTTTTTAGAAATAGAACATTTGAAATCTAAAGAAATAAAACATATAATTTAAGTTGTTGGCTAATGTTATTGATCTCTAAAAAGTTAACGGAAAAGGCTTAGCTGAAAAATGGTGTTTTTTATGTGGCATCCCAATCACATAACTCCGTTTGACTCACCTCCCACCCCTAATTAACATACAGAAGTGTGATTTCACCCCCAAATTCAAGAAATTGAAACCCTAGCAGCGATGTTTGGTCCAACCTCTGCGAATTCATTCCTGAAGCGAAGGACCTCATCGATGGGAAAAGCAAGCAATGATGAATACGAAAGACATGAGCACATGAGGAAGCCCTATGATGGTACGAGAGTGATGATTGGAGCCATCTATAACACACAGTAGAAAAATGAACAGAAGGTATGAGACATGGGAATGCATCATCACGATGCACCATTAGACTATCAAGGCACTAGCTCTACTAAAAAAAAACTGCAAACGCATAACACCAGAGATTGGCGATGGCAGTTCGGGCTTCAGTGAGATTGTTGCAGCTGCATTCGACGGTGAAGAATGATCTTCACGGTTAACCCTCACCGAAGAGAAGTGAAGAAGGCGAAGAAGATTAGTTCACTGAGAGGCTATGGGGAGTGAGTGAAAGTGACTTCGCGTGTTTGAGTGGAATTGGGAGAGTTTGAATGTTTTATTAGGCTAGGGTTAGTTTAGTCTTTTTCCTTCAATTTGGGGATTAGGGTTTCAAAATTTGGGGATCAATTCATGAGTTAAACACTGTTAGGTGCCACATAGGAATCACCGTTTGCCAGCTAAGCCTTTTCCGTTAACTTTTTAGAGATTCGTTAACAGCTTTCCACAATTGTCACGTTTTAAAAGATGTGGGGGTCATTTTTGCCGTTTATTAATTTGGGGTCATTTTTGTCAGCGAGTTAAAACTTGGGGTCATTTTTGGTGGTTTACCTTTATCCTTCTCTCATGTTCTCATATAATCACAAGCTAATTGTGCCAATTTTATTCATTTATTATTATTATTATTTTTAAAACGTGAGTTAGATGAAAGTAAATTAAACACTCTAAGATTTTGAAATATCTATCAAATCAAAACCAAAGCAGTATATTTGTGTTGCAAACTAATTTTATCAGAGGAGAGCGACGAACCTATCAAGTGTGTATACAAACCAATAAAGTTGGCTTCCATATTTTTGTGGTTGAGAAAACAAAAAAAAAAGAAAGAAAGACACGCCTACGAAATCCAAAAAATGAATGTATCCTTAATTAGATAACATCATTTTTACATTCCTAGAGACTGAGAACCACTCCTTGTAAGGAAAATTGTTTTGAGCAGCATCCTTGGCAAGAGTATCTGCCACGCGATTAGCATCTATTAAGATAGCGTGAATTTTAACATTTCAATTCCTGACAAGCAATTCTTGAATTTTTAGAATAAGGTCCCTATGAACAACTTGAGCACAATCAGGTTGCTTATTATGAATAAGCCTTACATTTTGGACACAATCAGATTCACAAATAATATCCTGTAAACCTGACTCTCAAGCAAGCACTAGTCCTCTCCAAATAGAAAGTAACTCCCCACGAAGAATTGAATTATCATACAGGGCACCATAATAACCTTTGAAACAACAATTATTAGAACCACTGATAATGCAAACCAAGCCTATCGAGTCATCATCGAAATTGACACTTGCATCACAATTGATCACAAAACAACCTAAAGTAGGAGGGGATCAATCTTGAGCCACCATCACATGATTGGAGCGTAAAATCCATTTAAATGGCTCTAAAATATTTTAAGGTTTTTGTTGGTCTTATTGAAAAAATAGAAATTTTATTTGAATATTAAAAATAAATTATTAAATTAGTTACTAGATATTTATTAAGGGGTGATCGAACTTAAATGGGTTAAGGTTTCTTTCATTTGAAGAGGGTGGTGAAGGGTTCAAATTTGTGTAATGAAATACGAGAATAAAAGAGGGAGAAAACTTTATTCCTCTATGCTCTATGATTGATCCTCTTTTCTCTTTTTTTTTTTTATAGGTTGTTACAAAGAGATATTAAATTATATTTAGCTGAATTTTGACCAAGTTGTTTAAAAATTTAGTCTGTTTAACTATAATTCAACCATAATAATTGAATTATAATAATATAATATAATATAATATAATAATAAAATTATAAATAAATTCAAAAAAACATAAATATACGATTTTTTTGTTGTCTAAAAACAAGAAAGAAAACAAAGCTAAGCTACAGATAAATTTGAAATAATAGCTCCAAGAACCTTTTCGTCACGTCGAAAATTTTCAATGTATTAAACTTGAACAAGGACTCCTCTTTCAGCTAAAAGATCTGCCACTGTATTTCCTTCCCAGCCACAATAGAAAACTCACGTCCCAACAAAGAAGATGAAGCTCCTTGATCTTTATAATCAAATCTCAGTTTGAACCAGAGTCACTAGATTGTTGGATAGCCAGGTAAGCATCAAGCGAATTAGTTTCGGAAATAACATTCTTAAAACCGCATTCCCAAGTTAGGACAATGCCCCTCCAACGAGCAAATCTCAAATCTATAGATATACCAAAGGGGTAAGTTCCTTAAATAACCTTTGAACCAAACGCCATGATTGTTCCTTATTACACAATTGAAGCCTGCTAAACCCGATTCTCCTAACACACTAGCGTCACAATTAATCTTAACCAAATTTATTTTCAGAGCTTTCCAAAGAATATTCAGAAATTCATTATCACTCCAATTCTTCCTAAGACCTCAATTCCTCAAATCTGCAATAGAATGCTTAATGCAAAGAACAACCTTGACTAGAGACCATGTATTAATGTGGTTAAAATCCTCAATATTACAATATCTTCAAATCCACTACATGACTAGACTGAGATAAAAATTCATAAATTAAAAGTGCAAAACTAAATTTCATAGTTATGTTATATTAGCATTCATCTCTGCTTATGCAAATGAAACCCCTTTTCTCTGAACACTCTTTTCATCCATCCTCTATGAACGTTGCTATGTTATCGGTGGAGGACCGCTACCGCGCGCCCCAGCCTTAGCAACGATGGACCCTCTCCTTTCCCTTCCTTTTCCAACTTGGTTCTTTTTCTCATCTTTCACTCCATTCTCCCATCTTTTACCAAAAAGACTTTTCCAGTTTTTTCTTCCTTTCCTCCCCTTTCTTTTCGCCCCATCTCCTCTGTCACCTCTCTTTCACCCTTTTCTCTTTTTGCTTCTTCTCCTTCATCCCCTTTGTTGCTATTTTATTTTATTTAATTTTTCATTTTATGTTTCGGGTAGTCACATATCCAGATCTGGATTTGAAATAACTTCTTGTGTGGTGATTTTTCCTTTTGTGGTGTATTTTCTATTCCTTTGTGGCTGGTACTTTGAAGATTCAAATCCTTTCAAATCTAGAAAAGAAATATCACGTGAACATGATTTTGTTCAAAAGTTCAAAGTTGGAAAATATTTACTTTTATGTCGAGAAAAAGATGAATCCTAATGGGAAAAACAAAATGGACTCTCCCTGTTGCACCTCATCTCATATCATAGTCTAACTTTTAGGATTTTTATTTTCTTTCTTCGATGTAAAATGATTGTTTTTCATGTTATCTGTAAGTGCCGCTTTGACTTTATTTGAATGAAGTTTTCTATAAAAAAAGTGCAAAACTAAGAAATTTTATAATTCTATGTAAATATAACACAATATTTCAATAAGAAAGAAAATAACCAAATATCAAAATCTATACATGTAGGGCTGGAAGTGAGCCGAGCTGAGCTGAGCTAGGTTAAGCTCAAGCTTGGCTCAGGAAAATTGAGCTTGGCTCACGGTTCAACTTATTAACAATCAAGCCTATTTTTTAAGTTCAAGCTCGGCTCATCAAAAGCTCACGAGTTAGCTCGAGCTCACGAGCTGACTCAAATAACATGAATATAATATATAATTATTATTTTATCCTTATTTTCAGTTTGACTAATATTGGTTAACTAATTATTGATTACAAATATTTTCACACATAAAATATCATCTTTATATAATAAATGATTAATACTTTATATTTTGAATATTATATATAAATAAATAAATAATTTAATAAATAAATAAGTATTTATATATATTCGAGCCGGCTCACGAGTTAATGTGCTGAGCTTACCCAAACTCAAGCTCGGCTCATTTAATTTTCGAACTCAAACTCAGACCCAAACTTGACTCACCAGCTCACGAGCTTAATTTATCGAGTCGTTAAGGAGTCGAGTTTGAGCTGACTCATGAGCTGGCTTAACTCACTTACAGCCCTATATACATGTATAACATTTATGATATTGTATTTTATGTTATAGATCAAACAATTTTATTTAATGTTCAACTGTTCGGACCGCCAAGTTCGGTTTGCTTTTGAAAACATTTTTAAAAAGGATAATGTATCGTTTTTGTCTCCAATCCGAAAGATTTCCTTAACATTTAAAACGTTCTATTTATGTCCCTAATATTTTGAAAAGAATATCAAAATTTTCCTGCGATAATCAATACCAAAATTCACTAAAGAAATTATATACGTAGATTTTAGTTCACAATACTAAAATATTATGGTAACACGCCACTTTATTCTTGTCCATTATATTTTCCGTAAGAAACCAAAAGAGAAAAAAATACATAATTATTCTTCATCATCATCCAAATATTACCATTATTAAGTTATTAGAATGTGATCTTAGGCAAAAATTAAGTAATTAATTTCGCATTTAGAAAAAATTATCGGAATTTATTCTAATAAAGTTGACAATATAATAAAATTGATATAATAAAATTGATAAAATTGATAGAATTGAGTTATTAGAATTTATTTACATATCAAAATTAGCTATCAAAATTAATCATTAATGTATAATACATATCAAAATACAAAATACACATTAAAAATGACAAAACTATACATATAAATGTATAAATATATGCTACTAATTTTAGTAGTTAATTTTAGTTTACAAATAGTCGAATTTTAAAATATTAAATTAACGACATCATATCATGTGAAATAACATTTTAAACTTATATGGCAAGATAAGATTGATATTGCCGTTGAAGAAAAAAAAATTCTTTTTGTTTTTTTAAAGAAATTATTCGTGAAAACTTTCCAAACAACACACTAATAAGTGTTGACTTGTTGCCACTTTCTCTTTTCCTCTCCCTGTCCGTTGCCGCTGTGTCCGTCGACGCACCTTCGCCGTCTCTGTGGCCTCGCCGTCGCAGAGAAGAAATGTTGAACAAGTTCAATTTTCTGTTTCTGATTTTGGTTCCATCGTTTCTGCTGCTTCCTCTGTCACTATCCCAATTTGACTCCATACGACCTCTGCTCCAGCGCTTGGACTCCAAGAGAGCTTCTCCATCTGTTCAAGAAGCTGCTGCTAAAGCTATTCTGAGTAGATTGCTTCCTACTCATTTGTCCAGTTTCGAGTTCAAGATTGTTTCTAAGGTGTTCTCTCTTTTCCCCCTCCGAGTTTCCATGTTCTAATTATGCATGTTGGTTGACTTTCTTCTTCGTGGTAGACTGGTAGCCATTTCTTGATTTTACTTATGAAACGATCAATTGTTATAGATATGTTTGTTAAATCATAAATGTAAAAGTTGATTCTAATTCCTTTATGCTGGTTTTTGTTTTTACTATTTCGGAAACAAAATAGGTTCCACTACTTTAACTTTTTTTTAATAGCTAGGTTATGGTCTTGGTGCTTGCCCTGGTTTTTGGCACCAAATTAGAAGGCACCAGAGAATTGGTCTATGTTCTTTTGGAGAGCTGCATGAAGTGCTATTCAAATCACTGCTGATGCTTTTATACTCAGTAGTTCTTAGAAAGCCATATCACTACCAAATAAAGCCTTTATCTGTTACTACGGATTGTTCTTTTTTTTTTTAGGACAATGGATTGATTCTTTAGGTGTTCCATTGTTGACAATATGGTACTAATTTTTTACTAAATGGTTCAGTTAATAAAGTGAGAAATAAAATAGCTATTGAATTAATTTCTGTTAGAATTTGATGGACTTGTTAACGAATGCATCGTATTGTCTCCAAATATTAAGGTCTAAAGCCATGTGCCCTTTTGTCCTTGGTGTAAATGGACAAGGATCGGATTATAATCCAATCATAGTCATTTATGTGAGAATTTTGTTTGAAGCAAAATCAACAAGGACTAGATTTATTTATTTAGTTCCAATTTTCCAATGGATGCTTTCACTGAGTATATGATATCCTTATACTAACCTTTAGAAGTAGTTAGGATCTGCATCTACTCTTATATGATTTGATGAAATATAGTTTTCATAGTTTTCAGGATGCCTGTGGGGGAGACAGTTGTTTCCAGATAAATAATTACAATCAGTCAAGACAGAATGGGCCTGAGATAATGTATGTCAACTGAAATTTATGCTGAGAATTCTTCCTTCTTCTTTACCTGCAAGTTTACAGCTTCTCTTATTTCTTCTTCTGTCATTTTTTATGCCTTAAATATTTATTTAGAAACTGATATTGAATTTCTTCAAATTGTTGTTTGAAAATATTAACCTGGTCAAATTTCACTCTGTAATCTGTATATCAAGTATTATGAAAATTCTAGTATTGGTAGTTCACTAATGTCGTGGTTAAATGTAGTTGCAAATATATAAGGTTCTGAATAAGGTTTTCAGTTTTTCAATGTCGTTAGTTAGCTGCTCTTGGATGAGATCAGGTGGTCTATACTCTATAGTTGGAGAGAAATATAGAATAGTTTGTGCCAAGAAGAGGAGGAAGTTCCATGATGTATTACTGAGATTTTCATTTAACCTTGTTTAATTTCACTTTTACCCTCCTTACTGGTTGCTTGATCTCATGCTTGCTTTAGTATCCAAGTACATGCATCCCTCAGTGTCAAAATGGAACTCATGTGCTGTTGAAGTATGATTTTGAAAAATACATGATATTAGCTTAATTAGATCTCATTTCCTTTTTGAATTTGCAGACAGAAAATTATTTTTGTACATTTTCTTGGAGTTATTGCAATTGCATTAGATTATGGCACAAAGTATTGAATATTTTGATATGGCATTTGGCAAAGAATGGTTTTCTTCTGACATTCTAACACTGTTAATGTATATTTCTCAGTATTAGAGGAACCACAGCTGTTGAGATTGCATCTGGCCTTAATTGGTATCTAAAGTATTGGTGTGGAGCTCACATCTCATGGGAAAAGACAGGTGGCATTCAGATAGCTTCAGTCCCAAAGCCAGGATCACTTCCCCTTTTGAAAGATGAGGGACTAATAGTTAAACGCCCAGTTCCATGGAACTATTACCAAAATGTCGTGACTTCAAGCTGTGAGTACTGAAATCAGCTTTCCATCGAATTACGCATTTTCCTAAAACTTTTTGTACCGAGTCACTTATTGAGAATGTGAACTGACGTTTATTCAGCTGATGACAAGTGTGGATGCTTAAAATCTCTATCGAAATATAGATGATGTTTTCTCATTCATTCCAAAGAAGTTGAATTAATAAATATTTGTATGCGTAACCTATACAAAGTCAGTTAGAAGATACCAGTGTTTCTCTATCCCAAATTCTTTTAGAAAAAAAGCTGTAATTTATCTTCTAGGGATTTCATAAAATCTGTGAGAAGCAAAGATTTTATTAGTGGCTAGCAGTACTTAGTCCAATGCAATAAACACTCCTATTGCTAAATGCAATAAACACTTGAGTCCTATTGCTAAATGTAATACATTCAAGGATCACAAGCTTACTGTTAGGAACAATACATATTTGGGCACTTACACAACCATTGGTTCAAGGGTATACAATATCACATTCTTCATGATTCCTTGTAGATTCGTATGTTTGGTGGGACTGGGAAAGGTGGGAAAAGGAGGTAGACTGGATGGCACTTCAGGGGGTGAACTTACCCTTGGCGTTTACTGGACAAGAAGCAATATGGCAAAAGGTTTTTAAGGTAATGTGCTATATAAGACAAACCTTAGTCTAAGAAAAAAAGATTTCTCATGTTGAGGGCATTACCTCTGAAGATCAGTGCTCAGAAACAGGTTTTTCACTAAAAGATTATTACCTCTGTGATGGTGTTGCTTCTTCAAAATGAAAAGTTTGTCATGATTATTTTATTTTATTTGTTTCTTTCTACCATCCAGTCTTTCAAACTTATGCTGCTCGAAGTAAAGTGTGCATAATGTTTCTATTGGATTATGTTAATAACACTTCTGCATATTATTAGGTGTGCTAGATATGTTTATACTTTGACAGATATTGAGTCTGGGTAGTTCATTTTATGCCTTTTGATTTATGAATATTTGGTGGTTCTAAATGGAGATATTTGTTATTTTACTGATTCCACAGGCAACAAGGTTGTTTCACTAAAATCAGTGGGGTTATAACGTATAACTATTTACAAAATGCTAGAAGTTCCAAGTATTCACTTCTTTGGATAAAGTCCTGTTAACATTTTAGTGGTAGTCATCAAGCATAGTCACTATTTTAGATGGTCTTTCTTGATTGATATGTTAGAGAAATTTGCATGCATTGCTCAATTGCTGTGCTTTTTCTCTTTAATTACCCCCCCTCTCAATGGTGAAGTTTTTTTCATGGATGAGCTCCATATGCAATTCCTATTAAACAAACACAAGATAACTTATCAGTTTCTCCTAGGCTTACTTTATCTCTACTCTAACCTAATGAAGACTTTTTCTTATACATTTTAGAGTAGTCTATAATCTACATACTATATTTACAGCACATTGGAATTATAAGACATTGTCTGGGCATTTTCCAGTATTGAGATGCATGTGGCTCTGTGACGGGCTTGAAGATGACATGTTGTTACAGTGCATACCTGTTTAGCTACCAATGTTAGATGCACTTTTCATATTGATATCATTTTATACCCATTAATTTAACATAATTTCTTTTCTCTTTCAACAGTGATTTGACTATTATCTTCAATTTGTAGGATTTTAACATTAGTTCGGAAGATCTGAATAACTTCTTTGGTGGACCTGCTTTTCTTGCGTGGGCTCGCATGGGAAATTTACATGGGTAGGTATAGTAAATATTTAAGGTGCATGCTAGGTGGCTACAGTGGCTGTTCAACTTTAGCAACACCTAAAAAGTGTTGCTAAAATTAAGGACACATTTTTTTTTTTTTTTTATATATTTTTGCAACACTTTCCAATTTTACTTTTCCAATAAAAAAAGTTGTTTCAAAAATTTAAAAAGCGTAACTTCAATTTTGGTAACCATTGCAATGATAGCCACCATAGACTTCACCAATATTTAAATGCTATTATTGATTTTAATTTGCTAAAAAGCCATGGAAATGGCATTTCAAGTTGGATAATCATGTAGATTTTACCAATATGGATAATCATTTTGGTAACCATTGCAATGATTGCCACCATAGACTTCACCAATATTCTCTGATTATTTTATGAATAATCCACTTGTTATCGAACGTTGGTATTATTTCCGCTTTTCACCTGTCTCCTTGATTTACAGCATGGAGGTGAGGGTATAGTTGAAACAATCTTAGTGTCTATGTATAGTCATGGATTAACATTACAATCTGTTAAAATATATTCCGTAGATAATCCACATGGTGATGGTGCTAGTAGCAGTAATAGTAACTTTATTTCATCCTTCTCCATCCATTTTTTCATGATGCTGAAGTGTGTATCTTTGGTACTATAAAGGCTTTTTGTTGAATTCACTAGTTATTTCAAATAAAAGGTAACTGTTATCTTATCATGTTCTTTGGTATAAAATGAGATCCATCATTCTGCAGATGGGGTGGCCCTTTATCTCAAAATTGGCTAGATCATCAATTGGCCTTACAGAAACAGATTATCACTCGTATGTTGGAGCTAGGCATGACCCCAGGTAAACTTGCTTGATCATATAATTTGTTTTGAGTGTCATACTGTTTGATGCTATTACCTGTATTTATATATGCTTTGTTTAATTGTGTTTATCTATTGCACATCCAGATTTACAAAGGGGAAAAATTTTAATTTCTCAAAATTGTATGCTACATTTCGTGAATTCACTGCGGTCATGTAACATTTGATCTTTTATTCTAGTGTTGCCATCCTTCTCTGGGAATGTTCCAGCTTCTTTGACAAAGATATTCCCTTCAGCGAAAATAACTAGACTTGGTGACTGGTATTTCTCTTCTCTTTTATCGTGATACTTTTGTGTGCCTAATGCATGACTTTTTATAATCAAGGTAAAAAATTCCCTATCGAGTGGCAAATTCCATTTTCAAACTTCTTTTGAGCTTTAGAGCTTTCTGTTTCTATGTATTTATCATTTGACGTGTTTAATTATTATTCTGTATAGGAACACCGTTGATGGGGATCCTCGTTGGTGCTGTACATATCTTCTTGATCCCTCGGATCCTCTATTTGTTGAAATTGGGGAAGCTTTTATCAAGAAACAAATCAAAGGTTCACCCCAAATTGTGTGTGTTATATTTCATTCTTCTTAATCCTTACTATCTTTGTCAATTTCACATACTATCTAATTTCTGCTGTTTACAGAGTATGGGGATGTAACGGACATCTATAACTGGTACATAGACTTGTACTCCATACACTATATTCTTTAATTTCCTGCATGATTTCCTTGCAAATTGATGATATTAACTCTAGCAGTATGTTTTTCATATGTTAGGATATTCGATTTTATGAAATAGTCATATATGAGTAGACATGTTCACTTGTTGATATTTGTTGGTTTGAGTTGTACATATGTTATTGTGATTTGAGTGGAGTTGGTTTTTAAGGTTGAATACTATTAGTTTTTGGCATACATATTATATTTATATTATCATGACTTATATCTTCCAAAAGCCTTATTTGTTAGAAAGAGGTACATAAATAATTTTATATCTGACCCACTACAGATGTACTGTCCATTGAGCTTGAAGAATTATGCTTGAGTCTAGTTTAGCTTTTGCTTAAAATTTTCTCTATGGACACGTTGTCTAAATTCTGCATCTTTTGGTTATAAATACTTCGTTATTATGTCATGAACTAACTCTTTTAAAAGTTTAACTTGTTAGATAAATGCATATAAATGATTTTATGCCTAACATATACCATTTACTGCAGTGACACATTTAATGAAAACTCCCCGCCTACCAGTGATCCAGAATATATCTCAAATCTTGGAGCCTCTATATTTAAAGCAATGTCCAAAGGTGACAAGGATGCTGTGTGGCTTATGCAAGTATGCTTCAAATGACTCTGGATCTTTCCATCAGTTTTTACTTCTATATCAAGTATTATCTGCAATATCTTCTCTAATTATAAGCATATGAATCCCTGTAGATAATATTTTTCGAATTGTATATTATGGTTTATTGTAAATGTTTTGTCATTTTTTATATTTTTTAGTCAAATTCACTCTTTGAGATCCTAGATAGGGAATTTGCAGACAAATGTCTAAGAACATGTAAACATAATGTTAACCAAAATTTATAGGTTAATAAAGATAATCCAAGCTTTTAGTAAAGGAAAATTTTGAGTCATGGATAGTCTCCTTGGTGTATATTTTCCACAACCCTCAAATTTTTATTTTATTTTATTTATTTTTCACCCGCTTCTTCTTTGCTATCTTGTCCTGTGTTTTCAATGTAGAAAAATATGTTTCCGGTAACAGCTTACTTCTATCATTCAGTTTCGTCTACTTTGAATTCTTTTTTCATGTTGCTTTTCATTGTTAATGAGTTCCATTTACCTATTTCTTCTAGTGAATATTTTGATGCCATTTGTAATGTACAATGATCTAAGATCACAAATGAATCTGCAGGGTTGGCTCTTCTACTCTGATTCATCATTCTGGAAGCCACCTCAAATGAAAGTATGTCCATCCAAAACAATGCAAATATCATGTCTTTTTGAGGATTTGCATTTTTGTTTTCATTTTATGAATTTTATTGGTATTTATTTTCATTTTTCATCTATCAGTTAGACTTGGAATGGAACCACATAGAGATCCTCCCTTATTTATTAGAATAGAATTGGATAATGCCTCTTTTTTTTTTCAATGCAGTTGACAACCTTAGCTTAATAAGCTTACATGGTTCTTATTTGTGTAGTCTCAAACATTTGGTTTGTCTAGTTCTTAATGAATATATTAGCAGAATCAATACGTGTTATCGTTGTGTTAGGGTTTTGGCTTCATGGATAATAGGGAAGGAAAGGGTGGGAAAATTGTTAGAAATTTCCAGGTGTGGACTGGACAAGAAGTTAGTGATCTGTTAACTGACCTGTGTTAGCTTTTCGTTTCTTTCTCTTCTCGGTTAGCTTTTATTTTCTAGTTTAAAATGACGTCCTGGATCCTGGTTTGTCACTGAGATCAACAGGATTATAGGCTTATAGCCTATAGGAGGGTTTCCTTCTTAATATTCAATAAAATCAGACATTCAGTATGAGTTTCCAATCACATACCAATGAAAAATCTTGGATGTTCTGATTTTTGGGTTTTGCTTTTGATAATATCTTGTTCCTTTGATCGTGGAATCTAATTCTTCTCTGTGCTCATGGATATTTTTATCGCTTTAGTTTCTTGAGCCGCTTTCATCTTTCTTGGCTTCCTTCTGTAACTAGAGCACTTCTATTCCCTTATGCTTCCTGAAGTCCTGATCACCACCCGACCTTCTTAATGTTTAGATTGCACTGCTGCTCCAAGTTTGATATTGTCGATCCTTGTTTGTACATTATTAATGTTTATATTTACTAAAGCAATTTGAAAAGATGATTTTAGATTTCTAATTGTGATAGTTATATTAAGATCTTAGAATAACACTGGAGTAATAATGTAACATTCTTTAGCATTATGGGTCCTTGTTTATACAACTTCAGTCCTGCAATGGTGATGAGCTAAAGCTAGTGCAATTTAATGCAAATGCTGCTTCTTTATATATATATATATATATGGACTATGCATCTCAATAATTGCAGGCACTTCTACAATCAGTTCCAACTGGGAAGATGATTGTTCTTGATCTTTTTGCTGATGTTAAACCAATATGGAAATCTTCCTTTCAGTTTTATGGTACTCCTTATATTTGGTAATCATCTCTTTGGTAGCTCATATTACTAGCTTCTGGAAAAATTTGATATTCTTGATAGCAATTATTCTTTCTCACTCTTACTCTTCTTCAGGTGCATGCTACATAATTTTGGTGGTAATATTGAAATGTATGGTATTTTGGATTCAATTTCTTCAGGGCCTGTTGAGGCTCGTATCAGTGCAAACTCTACAATGGTACTGCAAATTTTCCTGTATTGCATATTAGCATACTGTCAATTATCATATAAGCATAATTTAGAAGTTTTTTTATTTCTTAGAAGCCTAAATGGCACCTGCTTCAATGTGATTTGATGCGTTATGCGGCTGATGTTTTATCTTTTTCTCATTATTTACTAAATTTCTTAATTTATAGCATCTGCATTTTAGATTTGAAACTTATGCAACTGACATTTTTGTAGGTTGGTGTTGGTATGTGCATGGAAGGAATAGAGCAGAATCCTGTTGTTTATGAGCTAATGTCTGAAATGGCATTTCGGAAGGAAAAAGTTCAAGTTT
>JASCZI010090954.1:13104-23853 GCA_036250425.1 Stylosanthes scabra
ATTCATGTTGTATAAGATATCAATTTTATACAAAATATTAATCATATTTATAATTTTTTTTTAAAAAAAATATTACCTTTTTACCTAACTAATACATATATAATGATTCATGATATTACAAATCATATATTTTTTTACTATACCTACTACTATTTTTATCCTTATATTATACATGAAGTAACTACTCAATAAATACAATACATATTATAGTTTATGTAATATTAAGTTTTATAGTAAAAAAAAAATATTTAAAGTCTCAAGTATGTATATAAAATATTACACCATAATAACAACTTATTAACTTCATAAAACAAATATAACATAAAATATATTTATTGAAAATTTGATACATGTATAATATAAAGATAAAATTAATCTATGTTGAGAAATGGAACAAAAAAAATATAACATTATGAAATCGGTCTCAAATAGATAATTTTTGTATTTATTTTATTTATTAGGTAACTCTTATATTTATTTTTATAGGGGAATTGGGTTGGAGTTTTCAGCATTACCATCTTGCCTGAGCCTAAGGGAATTGGCTTGCACCTATGGCTACGTAAACATGGTCATTTCACCACAACTAAGTATTTCAAGCTTTCTTTTTTATACAACTCTAAGCCTGACCTATAGGTTTGTAGAGAATGGCGCAATCTGATCATATGTTACTGATTGGTGTAATTGAGTAATTTTGGGTTTCAAACAAGTTAATAAAGTAACTTGCCCAAATATAATATATTATCAAATTCATACTTTAATAAATATAATAAATTATTTTGGTGACTACAAATATAATAGGATAATGCTATTTGAACAAGTGGTTTTGGCTAACCAAGTTCAATCAATTGATTTATTTCTATACTAAATAGAATACTATTTCGGTTTCAAATAATATAAAAAAATTGCACATAAACAAAGTTCTATTTGACATCGAAATAGTCTTCTATTTAGCATAGAAATAAATGACTTGGTTGTACTTGGTTGGCTAAAACCATTTGTTCACATAGAATTATTCCTTTATAATAATTTGAGTTAGGAAGAATATTTGTTTAGGGTTTAGGGAATATTTGTTTTTTATATTATATTTTATTGTTTTTTAAATTAATATAAATCTAATTGGGTAATCGGGTTGGTTCAAATATCGTGACATCAAAACTAATATTTAAACCGATTAACGTTGGATTGGTTTGGATCTGACCTCGACTATATCCTATTACTCATCGGATATAAAACCGATATAATCAGATTGGTTTGATTTTGATCGAATAATTGGACTACCCATACTCATGCTCAACCCTAGTAATTATTTTATCTATGTATATGTACATATGCAAAGAGGGTTGGATTTTTTGTTAACAAAAGAGGGTTGGATTTTTTTTTTTTTTTTTTGTGAAAAGAGGGTTGGATTTGAAGATGATAATATCACTTCTTACTGGTATTTCTAAATTAAATTAAAAAAATTGGATCCCATAAATATAGGATTTTTTTTAAATAAATAATTGTTAATCAATATTTACCTAATAAAATAAATCTATGAAGATTTACTTTTTTCTTTGGTGTTACTAGTGCCGCAGGATGAGAGTGAGTTTTAGCTTTAGGTGAGTGTCGTGGGGTATGGGGGCGGCACTGGCTCTTTTTTTTTTAACCAGTGCCGCAGGGCTGAGGCATTGGTGGGGAAGGAGGAGTGCCGTGGGGTGAGGCCGCGGCACTGGGCCATGGTGGTGCCTCACCTAGTGGCCGCGGCACTGGTTCACGTGAAACCCTACATAATCAGGCCTGGGGAAACTTTCCATTTCACTCCAAACATTCAACAACAATCTCTCTTTTGTGTTTCTTGGTTCACTTTTTTTTTATGGATCAACCTCTGATAATCCAGTTGCACACGAATGCTGTCATACATGAGCAACAGGACGGAGTCTGGTCCCAATCTGACTCACCGGTGATGTTCCAACATGCGGATATAAGCACCATGTCTGAGTTAGTAGCAGTCTTCTTGTACAACCTAGCAGGCAGACTCACGGAGATTAGAAAAGTCGGATATCGCTACTTACAGCGGCAGCCCAATGGAAGATCTGTGCATCTGTTGGTGTCTTTATTTAATGATGAACACGTCCGCGTCACCTTCGGATGTCACCGCAGATTGATGCCCAACACGTCATGGATTTTTTGGTTGAGGTTGGCGGCAACCCATCTGGTCCGCCTGTTGCGGCGACACCGGTCCGAATAGCCGAACCTCCCGCGCTGGAAACAAAAGCGGCGATGGATAATTCAGAGTCGGATGATTCGGACTATGCTACGAGTACTGCATCATCCTCTGACGGTCAGGAAGGTGGTGAGTGTGGCGCAGATACCCCAGCAGCTCGTTGTCCCCGTTACATCCTTCCGGCACCGCCTCCAATTCCAAGGCTGGAGGACGTGCTATGCTTTTTCCAGCAGCTTGACCTGGTCGAAGGGGCATGTGCGGATCCTTTGAAGGCAGGGATGGGCAACGATTATAACACGGACGGGGGGCAAAGATCTAAGTCGGCCATCGGATACGTAATCGGGAAGCGGTTCAGACTGCAGTTAAGAATTATAGCATTCGGAGGAATGTGGAGTATAGGGTTATTGAGTCGGACAGAATCAAGTACCATTGTCGGTGCAAGCATGCGGACGATGGATGCCTGTGGAGCATTCGGGTTGCTTTGAGGCAGAACATTGGTTATTGGTAAGTGATTCCTATCCGCAATTCTGATTGTGTTCTGCTTCAATTAATAACTCGCATAAGCAATGATGTGGCTGTCGCAGGGAGGTTCGGAAGTTTGGAGGCGCCCACACTTGTATTGCTCCCACGATGTCGGCTGACCACTCTCAGTTAGACAGCAGCCTCATGTCCGCCGTCATTCTGCCAATGGTGAAGACCAATCCTTCCGTCTCTGTTCCTGTTCTCCAAAGTGCCATCCAGCAAGGCTATCACTTTAAGCCTTCCTATCGCAAAGTGTGGATTGCCGAGAAGAAGGCCATGGTTATTCTATATGGGCAGTGGGAGGAGTCATATAACAGGGTACCGTGGCTACTACAGGCATTTCAGATGTTTCTACCGGGCACGGTGGCAGACTTTGAAACGGTGCCTTATTACGATGGGAACCTACTGGATCATGGATCACGAAAGTTCTACAAAGCCTTCTAGTCGTTTCCTCCTTGCATTGAAGCATTCAAGCACTGCAAGAATTTCATTTCCATTGACCGGGACCCACCTCTATGGGAAATACGGCGGGGCTTTGATGATCGCGGTTGCACAAGATAGGAATGACAATATCTTGCCGATTGCGTTTGTACTTGTTGAGTCTGAGACGACCGACTCTTGGTCCTTCTTTCTGTCGAAACTGAGAAGACATGTCACTCCCCAACAAGGTCTCATGGTCATTTCAGACAGGTCTAACGCGATCAAAGCAGCACTGAATGATGCGAGGAATGGATGGGCCCCCCGAGTGCGCACCATGCGTATTGCATATGGCACATGGGTGCGAACTTCATGTTGAGGTTTAGGAACACTAGGGTGAAAGAGTTGATGACCAATGCTGCTTACAATGCATCGTTGAAGGGTGCGGAGCACTACATGCAATATCTGGAGGCGCATTATGTGGACATGCATGCGTGGGCCCTGTCATTCCGCAAGGATCTGTGGATGAAGCATGCTGACGAGGGCCGTCGCTAGGGCCACATGACGACAAACCTGTCTGAGAGCATCAATGCTGTGTTGAAGAGGACCTATCGCCTTCCAGTTGCAACAATCATCCGAGCCACTTATGAGCGCCTCCAGTAGTTATTTGTTAGAAAGGGGGGAGAGGCTGTGGCACAGCTTAATGCTGGCATGAGGTTTTCACAGAAACTGTTATCAACAATAGAAAAGAGCCGTGAAGATCTAAACAAGATCCGCGTGACCCATTGCGATCGGCTGGCCTCTGTATTTAGCATCGATGAGCTAGAGGAACTAAGTGGTCGTTCGGGTGTTCACTCCGTGTTCGGCTGAGACAAGGCACATGTTACTGTGGGGAATTCCAATCTCTGCACTATCCATGCCGACACGCTCTTGCCAGCTGTGCGGCTGCGAGCATGGAATGGGGGCAGTTTGTGGACTCGGTGTACGGCATGCACTCCGTTTTCAGTGTTTATCAGGCGGAGTTCCCACCAATTCCTGATGTGAGCTTGTGGCCCGAGTGAAATGGTCCCACTATCCGTCCAAACCCGGCCATGCACCGCAAGAAGAAAGGACGTCCCATCTCCCCCCGAATTAGGAACGAGATGGACATGGTTGAGCGCACCAAGAAGAGATACAGTATGTGCCGACAGGAGGGGCACACAAGACGTGGGTGTCCGAACGCACCCCAGGGAGACCACTGAGTTGGGAGTTAGGAGGGGTGTTAGTTTATGCGTTGCTTCTTTAGGGTATCCGTTATGTTGTTGTTTTTTTATAATTTTAAAAGTCAGTTTGTTATCTCGGTGCTTGTTATGAATTTACGTTTGTTTTTTACAAGAGTATTGTAAGCGAGTAATATAAAATCACAAACCCTAAACTTGTGAAAGATCAAGATATCATTGAGCACGACAATATATTAGTGAGATACAATGGGTCAAAGTCCAACAATACATGAAAGCACTGAAAGTTTGAAAGCAGACATCTTAAAGAAACATACATCATAGGACTACAATACATGAAAGTTCTAAAAAAACGAAAGAAGACATTTTAAAGAAACGTACATCAAAGACCTACAACACATGAAAGATCTAAAAAACGAAAGAAGACATATGGAGTCGCCTAGGCCCGGTCTCCACCATGAGCTGGACGATGGTGCAGATGGGATGATGTACCACATGGGGGCGGATGGCGATCCCTCATAGGCCTCTGTGCCCGAGGACGAACTATCTGATAAGGCGATGACTCTGGGGCGGAGTGGTACGATGGATCATCGTGATGCGGATGATGGGGTGATGGTTGTGACGAACAGTGGTAATATTGGTGATGAGGAGACGGTGTATGATAGGTCACCTGAGGCTGATAATGCGGCTGAGCCTGAAATGCCGACTGATAATACGGCTGAGGCGAGGACTGGTAGAATGACTGGGCCTGGGGTGATGGCAGATAATACTGCTGATGCGGTGATGACTGATGGTACTGCTGTTGTGATGGCTGGTAATACTGAAACCCTTGACACTGCTGAGCTGGGTCAGGATGAAACTGCAGGGGTGGCTCTGGCCTATAAACCGGATCATCGAAGGGCCGAGATGCAAGATATTCCTGTGCAATCTGATCCATCGTCTGATCACCACACGTAAACATCTCATACTTGGGTCGGTCCTTAAACCTGATGACCTGATGGTCCACCCGCGGATATATGCGGGGCAAATCTTGAACCCGAACCCTCGCCCTGTAGGATAAACCTCGCTAGCTCGAGATCTGCGCCCGAAAAGAAATCAATGTTCTCTTCCTGTGGCGTGGAGTCAGCCCCTCCCTGATCATTAACATCAACTCCATCGGGAATGTCCTCCTGTCAATGGTACTCAGCCTCCTCGTCGAAATCCTCTCTGCCTGGTTGAGCATGAGTCCGTCTTCCGCTAGCAGGTGCATCGCGCGGTAGGACTATCGGATCCCTCGCCTGTGTCGCAGCCAGGGGCACATCATCCGGCAGCTGGACGCCTCTAGGATCTTGAAGCAAACGATCCGTGGACAAGAACCGACGTCAACAGGCAACCACCCACCAGTCAATGTAATCCTTGGTGGGCCAGCCCGGGTATTGGGTGGGCACGATCTGAATCTGATGCTCACGAGCCCTACGGTTGTTCCAGAAGCCGTACCAGTAGTCAAGCTCAGCAGGCCACCACTTATTCTCACCCCTAGCCGACGTGCGAAGGAACCCATCCAAGTTCACTGGATCCAAAGGGATGGGTTGTTCACTCCCAAACTGCCTTTTCACGCGATCCACGTAGTGAAACCTAATGTACATGAAAAGTACAATGGAACGGTCGCCCGCCATGTCTTAATCTCGCCCTCCTCATTAACCCAACCGGGTTTTATATCTCGCCATGCGGGTGACATGCACGAGTCCACACGAACTGAAACCAACACAGGGAGAGGGATTACACATACGAAAGTATACGAAACACAAATCAAGCAACCTTTTTATAAGATCAAGAAACGTACATCATCAAACCCAACCCGGTCTAGATCATTTCTGAGGTCCAGCATCCTTTGGGTGTGAGTAGGGCTATCAAACGGGCGGGCCTGGCCCATTTAGGCCTGGCCCGTTTAGCCCGCGGGTAAACGGGCTAGCCCATTTAAGCTCGGTTTTATACAGGCTAGAATTTTCTAACCCGGCCCATTTATGACCAGCCCAACGGATAAACGGGATGGCCCGTTTAATTAATTATTATTTATTTTTTCAAAAAAATAAATAAAATTTTAATTTTTAATTAAAAAAAATTACTTTTGAAAAAAAATCCCTTTTTTAGCCAAAAAAGTTTAGAAAAAACAAAGTTTTTTAGTTGATGAATCGGATTTTTGGGTCGAATACGAGAAAATATAATAAAAAAGTACTATCTTTTGAAAAAATAAAAAATAAATTAAATAAACGGGCTAGCCCGCCGGATTTTTCCGGGTTAAAAGGGCTAACCCTTTTAAGCCCGGATTTTAAACGGTCCGGGCTTAGAGACAAAAGTCCGCCCATTTAGATGGATAAACGGGCTGGCCCGAAGGGTTTGGCCCATTTTGACGGCCCTAGGTGTGAGTGTCCCGAGAGGTCTGATCTAGGCCATTCAACCTGCATTTGATTCACAAACACAACGCATGAGTTATGCCAAGTTAATAAAAATTTATGCTTAACATAAAACGCACGAAGGACAACGAACAGAGATACAAGGGGAAAGCGCAGAAGGTCTCTTCCGGGTGGACAGAAGCTGGGGAATCTCTGGTAGATCCACGAGATCACAAGCGGTAAGCAGCCGCTCATCTCCAAGTTGTCGTGCCTGCTCGCGATGCACAGATGCTGGTATGTCCAGCACAGAACGGCAGAACCCCATGATAACTTGCTGCAGCTCTCAAAGTCCTGCAGCAGTGGGACCCATCTCAGAGAAACAATGTTTTTGGTCTTGTCTGGGAACAAGGCTCCTCCGATCATCATCATAATGTAGCAGCGGGCATATTGTCGCAACACATCTGGGGATGCGCCGTCCCGCGGGGTCGACTGGACTCGCTGCCTTAGCCAAGTCATTTTCACCCAGCATAAGTTCCTACACCATACCACTGATCAAAATCCCTCATGCACCCGCTGATCGGGTTTCCATCCATGCGAAGGCCTAGATGATAGGCCACATCTTGGATACATTGAGCAATTTTTATCAGCGGAGACCATAAACATGTATCTTGATTAACATTTATATACAGAAAACATTAATACCTGCAATGTGATCGTGCACTCCCCCCACGGCAGATGGACACTGTGTGTTTCTGGTTTCCACCTCTCAACCAGTGTAGACACCAACGACATGTCATAGTCAAAGGCACACATCTCTACGGGGCCACCGAAACCAACCTCGTGAATGTACGGAACCAAACAATCTGGTGGTGGCATGTTAGGTACACACCACGAGGCGTGAGCGTCCGAGGATTCTGTCGTTAACACAATTATAAACTTACAAATCAGACATTATCTTAAAAATGAACATTAAAAATAAGGAGCAACAAATAATATCCGACGTTTATCACAATCCAAAATACCATGCATAAATACATACATAATTTACGTCCTTTTAATATACATTTTTCATATTTTGCTTATTTTTAATATCTGTTTTTTATTGATACCTAACACGGTCATATAACTAAATAATATTTTAGCCAAGCTTTTCAAATTCTATTACAATTTATTCATTTTAATTTAATATAATGCCATTTAATCCGACTTATGAAAAAGACCGACTTAACGCTTAACGTGGCGACACAAAATCTTCAAATGCCAAATACAACAACTAAAATTGCAATGATAGATTGAAAATATCATTAACCATGTTCTAACTAAATAAATAAAAATAAAAACAATTATACTAGTATATAACATTTTTTATTGGGCCATTTTCATAATATTTTTCATTATAATGCATTGAAACAGACTTCGTACATGACATTTTGATGGTTAATAGCATCTACTAGTATACATTTTTTCTACAAACAAAAGGAAAGTATTTTTTATTGGGCCATTGGCTGTCTGCAGGAGGTGGTCATATCCAGTGTTCTGAGAACCGGACCGGACCGGCCGGTTCGACCGGAAAAACCGGGAACCGGTCCCTTGTCCGGTCCGTGTTCATGGTGAAAACCGGCTGGCAGAAGACCGGTCAAAAAATCGGTAAACTGGCCAAAAACCAGTGAATCGGTAAAATCAGACCGGTTTTTTGGCGGTTTTTAGTAAAAAAAATTAATAATATTTATTTTAATAATTTTATAATAATTTTAAATTATTTTATTATATATTTAAGTAAATCGGTCCGACCACGGTTCGACCTCGGTCGAACGTTAAAACCCTTGAACCAGTCACTCTACCAGTTCAATGACCGGTCCAGTTCTATTAACCTTGGTCATATCTCAGCCATGGCCAATTCTCGGAGAATGCTGCGACGTACTTTAAATCGACGGATGTTCAGGAGAACTATCACTGGATAAAATTTCCTCCGCCATTCTCCGTTATTAATTCCCAAATTCACCCATTCCAATGGATCTCTACTCCGAAGACATTCCCGTTCTCCCACAACCCTAATAGGGAAAAAAAGTCGCAATGCTATAATAATTTCGTGTATTGTTTTCCATATTAAGAACATTAACTAATTTATTAACTTATTAACATTATTTAGCTAACTTCCTCCTCGTAATAGACCTTCTCCTTCTATCCATTTTTTTTGGTGAAAAATATATTACTAAATGAATAAATAAATTCTACCCAAAAAAAAATGAATGGTCAAGGTCAATAGTGCATTCGTTTAAAAAGTCTTTTAAACATTTTCACCATATATTAGTAACCTTAACAAATGTCTTTTTTCTTTTTCTTTTAATAAAGAAATAAAATAGCACATGTTTTCGGAATAGTTTGTCCGATAAACAAATTCTTTCTCAATTATATTTTAACTCACGCTATAGTAAGTTGTATACATAATATATTCCATGTTATGAATTATTGCTATGCCTAGAATATTATATAACAATAACAAAAAAACGAAACTTAGAATTGCTTACTTATAACTACTTCATGGAATGAATTATAATATTATTTCGGTGTCAAATAGTATAAAAAAGTGCACCTAAATAAAGTTCTATTTGACACCGAAATTATCTTCTATTTAGCATAGAAATAAATCACTTGGTTACATTTGGTTGGCGAAAATCACTTGTTCACGTAGAATTATTGATTTATTTTATTGGTAAATATTGATTAACAATTATTTATTTAAAAAAAATCCCATAAATATATTTATGGTTGTTATACGGACGCATGCATGGGAGAGAGGTTAGGGGGTTCATGTCTATGTTGCAGAGGCTAGGGAATTGGGAAAATTTTCTGTTTTAAATTAAATAAAAACATTATTTCCAAAAAAAAATTACAAGACATTATTTACCACTGTCCAACTTTTTTTTGTTGCAGGTGGTCACAGTTCGCCGCATCACTAGGCGAACTGCAACCATGGGCACAATTTGCCTAGACACTAGGCGAACTGCGACCACTTTTTCATGCAGCAGTGTACGACGTGTCAGAGTGGTCACAGTTTGCCCAATGTCTAGGCGAACTGTGACCAACTTTTACCTATAAATAGAGCAAACGAAACTCAGTAAGCACAACACATTCATACTACTTCTTCATCTCTCTTCTCTTTCCTTTAAGCTTTCCTTTGTTTTTACTTTGCCATTTTTTTTTTACTCTATTTAGTTATTAGATTTATATTCTTTAGTAATTAAAATGTATGAGCCTCCATTATTATCTATTCATTATGATGACAAGATTACGGCAGACCATAATGGGTCAGTTGTGTTCTGTTCTAACTAGCCGCTGTTCATATGAATGCCACGAGATGTGAGATCTTTAGTGGCGCTGAAGAATTTTGTTGCCCAAGCCATTGGGGTGCAAGACACAAAACGTGTGATGAAAATCTACTATAGATATCCCATGCAAGTTGATGGCAATTTTCAGTTCAAGAGGTAATAATCTATAGCTAAGAAAAACTCTGTCAACTTGATTATTATGGATGCGTTAAATAATCTATTAGTTCAGGGGTTAAATAACCATGATGTTTGTTGTTTGCCACAGATATCGATTACGTGACGATGATGACGTCCAATTAATTCGCGGTTGGCACAAGCATTTTTCAACGATTCTATTACTTGAGTTATTTGTTTGTCTAGTTGATCGTTGTGAGGGGGCTCCGCTAATGCGGGTGATGACACACAATCAGCCGGACCTGCGAGCAGAAATATTAGAAGAATGATGTTTAATTTGAACGACTCACCCGGTGGCAGCAACGAGGGGTTTAATTACAGGGCCGATAGCGAACCGCTACAGGGCATGTTGCCTGAAGAGTTTGAAAGCCATGAGGGATCCGCAGCTGGAGATCCGATGACTGAACCATTCCATCTTGACCCCGATCAAGATGATGGAGGAGACGAAGTTGAGGAAGAGTTAAACTCGTTCAGAATTTCACAGGTGTCGTTGGCACAACCCGCTATTTCTCAAC
>JASCZI010090954.1:26330-36725 GCA_036250425.1 Stylosanthes scabra
GGGCGTAAATGCGACCGCCTGAGCAGAAGATCCCGCCTGAGCCGAAGGTCCCGCCTGCGGATCACCAATGAATGACTGATACCAATCAGTCGGGGATCCATGTGCTATCCCATGGCTAGGCCCAGCCTCTGGTGGATGCATCGAGGGCTCCTGAACCGGGGGCTCCTGAATCGGGGCTCCTGATCCGGCAGCTCCTGAACCGGGGGCTCCTGGATTGGGGGCTCCTGAGCCGGAACCTGCTCTGGCCCCTATCCGCTGCCCCGCCCGGCACATCCCCCTCTCCGGTTGCGCACTCTGATCTAACGCCCTCCTCGTGGGCGTACTTCTGGCAGGTGGCCATCCTCAGGCTGATGCAACTGAGGAGCAGGCAAATCATACACGTGAAGACCTAGGGGAACGTGCTGCACAAGCTGATCCTGCTCGTCACCCCGTCCCACAAGGACCAAATTTGCCCACTGGACGTACCACTCCAGATAGGACTGAGACGGCCGTAGGTCTGGATGAAGGTCTAGGGGCAATCGGTGGGATGCTCTCCCTCGCCACATCTCGTACCAACCCTGGAGGAACTCTGGGTACCACTCCCGCCGGCCCCAGCGACCGTCGTGAACATGCATCTCGTCTATGTTCAGGGGCTGAGACGGAATGTGCTGCCGCGATCCGAATTGTCTGACGACACGGTCCACCTGGTGCCACTCCACTATGGGAAAACAGAGGAGCGGACATACCACGTGCCACGTACCGATACTCTGGACGAGCCATGGCGGAATAAGTGGCTGCAAAAGGGGATCAGCATACGGAGTCCAAACCACCTGATAAAAAACCCGGGAAATGAATAAAATGTTACCAAAAAATTAACCAACATAACTTTATACACTACAAAAATAATTATACAACACCTGTACCCTAAACATTAACCAACTTACATTTGTAAATAACGGAATTACTCACAGTATAATGTTACCAAACAAAAATACTTACGACGGCAATCCCGAGACGGTTCAGCATCCGCCTCCAGCCCCTCAATCTGGTCTCCTCACGGTCCCGGGGTGGCTCGTATCCTACCCACCTATAATTCCAATTTGTTTATTTAACATACATACTAACAAGCTAACAATCAACACATTAAAATAATAATCTTTTTAATTTTTACCTCTCGGCCAAGGGAAAATGTCGCTGCTCAAATCCGTCAGGGCGACATGCAGGAATGCGATGGTAGGCCCATGAGAGCAGAAGAGTCATGCATCCTCCCAAGTTCCGCTGCCCCCACTGTGTTGCTCGACACATCTGCTGGTACAAGAAGGCCAGCACAGCCGAGCCCCATGACAACTGGCCACAGCGGTCAAGATCCTCCAACAGTGATAGCCACCTCATGTGAACTCGAGAATCTGAGGCGTCTGGGAACAACATCCCCCCTATGATCTGCATGATATAGCCGCGGGTGTACTGCATGAGTCGCTCCTCCGTGGCATCCTCACGCACACCCTGACAGACCCTGTCTCTGAACCATGTCATGTTCACCACCCACTTCCCCGCAGCCTGCCTGTCGTTCTCCCCTGGGACGACACCTAGCAACTGCTGGCAGAGATCCTCCATCGTCCGTCCGTCATAAAAGGTCTCCCACCCAGTCATGCAACCGCTCACGGTCTCCCCTTCCGTGGCAAGGTATTCCGCCGAGTGCGCAAAACCCTGCCAGGCTGAAATATATACAAATACCGTCAGACATTGCACCGCCTAAAAATACGATTTTAACCCACAATCAATTGCATAATTCACATTACGTACCAGTGCCCCAAGCCTCCCCGCAATATGGAACTCTGCGTCTAGTCTGTACAAGCTGTCCTCGTAGCCTCTGAGTAGGTTCTGATCCATTTGTGCACACTAACTACATCAATAATAGTAAGATCAGAATAATATCCACCTAAACAAATGAACATTTACATTCTGAAAACCCTCGCATTATTTAACTCACACATAACTAAATAAAACAAATAAATAACTACATGAAAAAATAAATAGCTTCATTCTAAATACCCTAACATTAATTAACTAACATACAAATAAATAAATAGATACATAAATCACTGGATAAATAAATAACACTAACTGCCTAACATATAAATAAATAAATGACTAAACAAAAAAAATATGCAAATTCTGAGTACCTTAACATTACTTAATTAACATACAAATAAATAAATAGATACATAAATTACTGGATAAATAAATAACACTAATTACCTAACATATAAATAAATAAATGACTAAATAAACAAATATGCAAATTCTGAGTACCCTAACATTATTTAACTAACATATGCATAAATAAATAACTAACTAAATAAAAAAATAAATAAATAAAAAACCTAAATTCTATACACCCTAACATTAATTAACTAACATATAGATAAATAATTAACTAAAAAAATAATTTATTAAATAAATAACTATCTAAGTAAATAATGAACCTACAGTTCGCCGAGATATTAGGCGAACTGCGCCCATGGTCACAGTTCGCCGCATCACTAGGCGAACTGTGACCAACTGCCAATAAAAAAAAACAAATTCCTGTAATTAATGTCATTTTATTTTTCTTTTGGAATTAATAATTTTAATTATTTTATAACGAAAAATTTTCATAGGGAATTGACATGATGGGTTGTGTCTTGGTCACATCCACGCATCTCCAGTGGCGGCATTGGTGTGTTTAGTTTAACGTTTGGAGCCTTGAAAGTTAGGCTTTTATATTTGGTTATCTTTTGATCCTGCAAACCTAAATATGATTCTTCCTTTCAATTCACGTTTTTTTAAAGCTAAAATTTCTTGCTTTTGCATTAAAATTTTCAGGTTAGACTATTAAATAAAGAAATTTATTTTCAACCTATCAATTATGCCTTTATTATTCCCTTGAAAATTCTTTTTATACTTTGTATTTACTAAATTTTTTTAGTTAATTATATTTTTGATATTGTATACTTTTATAATTGTGGTTTTTGTATATTATATTTATTATTATTATTATTACTATTATCA
The DNA here is from genome assembly GCA_036250425.1 of Stylosanthes scabra. Taxonomy (NCBI): domain Eukaryota; kingdom Viridiplantae; phylum Streptophyta; class Magnoliopsida; order Fabales; family Fabaceae; genus Stylosanthes; species Stylosanthes scabra. The sequence goes on from JASCZI010090954.1 coordinate 29,361, forward strand.
TCATTATTATTATTATTATTATTATTTAATATAATTTATTAATCTAAGCAAAGAAAATTAAAAAAAAATTAATCATAAATAATAATAATAAAAAATTATAGCATACTAAAAAAATATTAAAGTACTAAAAAAATATACTAAAAAACATAAAAAATGTAAAAAGATAACATTATAATTTAATATCATGTCATTTATAGTAATTATCTATCAAAAATTGATTTCATCTAATATTATTCAAACGATATTTATTTTATCAAAATCAATTTTGGTAAAGAGTTGCCAAACGTAAATCATGTTCACACAAACTCACTTTTATCCAAAAATAAATTTTATAAAATCCAATTTGTTCAAACCTCAGTTTGACAAACGCCAATCCGAAGACACAGGGGTGAGCATAGGTATGGGTAGTCCAATTACCCGATCTAAATCAAACCAATCCGATTATATCGGTTCTATATCTGACAGGTAATCGGGTTTGGATCCGAACCAACCCGACTTTAATCGATTCGGGTATTGGTTTTGACACCACGGTACCCAAACCAACCCAATTACCCAATTAGATTTATTATAATTTTAAAAATAATAAAATATAATAATATATATACAATTTTATTCTTCTTCATTCAAATTATTATATTTATAGTCACCAGAAGAATTTATTGTATTTATTAAAGTATAAATTTGATAATATATTACTTTTTATTAAATTTTTTATTACTATTTGAACATTATTTTTATAGGATAATACTATTTGAACATTATTTTTATACTAAATAGAATATTATTTTGGTATCAAATAGTATAAAAAATTACACATTAATAAAGTTCTATTTGACATCGAAATAGTCTTCTATTTAGCATAGAAATACATGACCTTATTAGAATTGATTGGTCAAAATCACTTGTTCACATAGAATTATTATTATTTATATTGACATATAAACATTTTTTTCCCCACATTTTTCTATTCTTTTCCAAAATTTTATTTTCAATCAGGTATCAATTACCCAAATAAATTAAACCTAAACTTAATCAGTTCGGTTTGATTCGAATTCATTTACTAAAAATCTCAAATCCAAATCCACCCAAACCAATAAAATTTGGTCGGTTCAATTCCCATTTTCTCCCAAATTCGAACCAACCCAACTCGAACCAATTCAATCCGTACTCACCCCTGCAAACACAATGTCTTCAGTGGAACAACAAGAAGAAAAAAATGGTTGATTTTTTATATTGTTGGCTACCCCCTTTGTAATTGGTCACCGAGACATACATTTTCCTTCATGAAAATTTTGGGTGATTAAACTAATTTTACAACTAAAAGTTTAAGTAATAATTTTAATATTTTCTTCATTTATCTTAATGAACTCAATTTTCAATATTCTTTCTTTTTCTATTTTTTTCCTTCTTTTTCATTTATCTGAAATGATGACATTTCATTTGTCACATTTTTTTCTAATAATTAAAGAATATTTTTATTCTTAACAAAATTAAAAATATTTGACCAATTTTTAAAATTTTTAGTGACAATTTTTAATGATGAATAATGTTATTCACACACCCTTTTAAGAAATAGCAGGACTGTTTAGTAATTAACTCTTGTTATTATTATTCTAACTATTTAATCCAAGTTTTAAGTATTATTATAGGAAACGTTTTAAATATATCCAGAAACATTGGTGTTATTATATTTTTAACCGTTGATTTTCATTATATATATATATATTTTATCATTAAAATTAATTAAGATCAATCATTAAAAATGCAAGAATACCTAATTCCGGCTATACCGGAAACGCTTCCATTATTATATGCTTGATGCTTGTTATTACCGTTTTACCGTTAGTTTTGATGGAGGCTTAAGTGAAGGAAGAAAGGGAGATGTTGGTTCTTGGTTGTAGTTAGAGGCACAATAAATGTATGCACGTTGTGATGAACCCAACTAACTGGAATCCAAGGACAATGCAATTAACACTGCACCTGCATCTGCCTCTGCCTCTGCCCTACTGTCACATTTCACAAATAGAGAGAGAAAACCAATCACAAAGGGCAAAACAGAGAAAACACCTAAAAAACGAGGGCATCATCAGCACGTGTGGTGTGTATCCTATCTCCCAATAAAAAGTCCACCTCTTCTTCCTCTTATCTCCCTTCTCTCTATCTATCAATCTATCTTCTTCATCTCAGATTCACAGGACCCAATCGAAGACGATGAATAGCTGCAGGTATCAACAGAGCTACGAGGACATCACCATGGGAATGGCACCATCACTTCTTTGCCCTAAACCCCGTCGATCGCCTCTCTTCCCCACCAGGTACGCTATCTCTATCTCCCTACCCTAAAATTAAACTAAATCACTTACTTATCATTCTCTAAATTCTAACTCACCTTGCCTCTAATATTTCAGCTACCACTCACCTGCTGCGGCTCATGATCTTCTCGACATCATCCTCCCCAAGGTTACCTTATTTCCTCCCTTTCATTTATATCTTGAAAAAAAAAAAAGAGTATCTTGATAGATCCACTAAATTCTAAATATCTCTTCTTGCAGGGAGATTGCTATCCAGAAAGAACCGGGGAACTGGTGGAAGTGGCAGCCGCATCGCCACCGTTTTTCTGCGGATCTCCACCAAGCAGGGCCTCAAACCCTGTAATCCAGGATGAACAGTTTGGTAACAATGGGAATTTTAGTCCATTTACCATGCCATCCTCTTCACCATCTTCTTCGGCACCGAGAAGCTGTGTTCCCATGAAATTTGGCCACGCACCGGCTGCCGTCAGGATTGAAGGTTTTGACTCTCTTAGCAGAGATAGGAGCAACTGCAGCATCTCTGCGGTTGCATAAACCATTTTTGAAAGGTAAACAACAAAAAAGTAAAGGAGGAAAACGGTGAACCCAATAGTCTAATAACCAGGAAGCAGAGAAAAGTAGATGATTTTAAATCAACCAAGTTCAAATTAGCACAAGAGAATTTTTTTTACCCCCTTTTTTGAAAGAGGAGCTAATATTTATGTGTCGTTTAGTGTGAATTACATGTATATATTGTTCCATGAAAGTTGCTGTTTATTAATGCTGTCATGTATAAATGAGATGAGGAGGATTTTCATGATCATCTTCCTTTTTTATGAATAAAAAGAGGTCAATGCAGAGAGAAAGAAAACCTTGTTGTTCTTGTTGTTCTCTCTTGTTAGGCTTTATGGAGAGAGTCTGTAATTGCTAAGTTTTTGTGAGTCACATCCTCCCCCTTTTGTAATTGTAATTTGGAGGAAATTGAGAATTAATCTTTGCAATTTTTGTATATTATGCTTTTGTTTATGCGATTAAGTATTGCCTGTTTGATATGATAACTTCAAAAGAGTTGTGTATACAAAGTATTCTACCACTGGAAAAGGCAAAAGCGCATATGACAATCAGAATTCTTGCTAATCAATAAAAATTCATCCAATAATTTAAATTAGATGTTGTATTTTTTTTGGTTTTGGATGTTCTATTTTTAAAAAAACATCTATAAAATTTAAAACTTCAACTAACAATTTAAATTGGATGTTCTATTTTTTTTGGTTTTGGATGTTTTGTTTCTAAAAAAATATCTATGGAATTATATTTATACTTTTAGATATGATTTATTGGCTGATTTGTTAGTTACAAAAATATTGATTGTTTATAATTTTTTTTTTATTTATAAAGAAAATCTAGGTAATTAATATTTTGGTAATCAATATTAACTAATAAATTCAAAATACTATTATTTATTTAAATTTTATCTTTTGTTGATTGGATTTCTTGGGCTTTTATTTTTATGAATTTGCTGAAATGGAAGACATAGCATGTAATTTGCATGTGAGTTTGTGGCAAACACAATAAAGCAAAGGGTTTAGGGCAACCATAACGTGTCTATATTTTTGTTCTGTTGGTTAGTGGTTGAGACATCAAGATTTTAAATTAGGGCCCACGTGACCGTAGCTTTGTTGATTAACTAGCGTGGGCTGTTCTCTGTTTCCGCTATGACTTTAGTATCAGGCAAGTTGGCCGGCAATTTGCAACTTGGAAGCTTATAATAATCATAAAATCCCTGAAACAGAGGAGTTTGCATGACTTTAAAATTAACAATTGAGCATCTCAATTTTTGTTTTTTTCTTTTAAGAAATGAATGTACGGTTCAAGAACGTAGTTGTTTAAAAAGCCAATAATTGGCGGTGTAGGACTCTCAAAGCATCAATCATCAATGTGTTTTGCAAAAAGGAATAGAAGAGGGTTATGCTGATGTCCAAGATAATATAATACTCACTTCTCACTACACTCTCAAAGTGTCAAGGCTAGATATATATTTACAATTGCAATATGGGCGTAAGATTGTGAAGAAGAATATACATATTACGGTGACTAGCCCGTGCGTTTTACTGCCACCGTTTTGAAGCTGCCGCCGGTCTTATGTGCCCAATGCTGGCGCTTTTCCTTATTGCTGAAATGAAATTTGTGAATAAAGTTGAGATACGAGTATGTGAGGAACAAATTAAAGTGAAGAGTTGCAAGCTGAGTTTGAGTTTGACATACCCACCTGGAGCTGATGACATCTTCGGGGTGTCCCTTGGTGTTTTCGTCGGAGATGAGACTTTGTCCCTTGGTGTTTTCGTCGGAGATGAGACTCTTACTGATGCTTTCTTCATCGATTGAACGCTTCTGTGTGCTAGTTTCGGTCTGCATAAACAAAAACAACCAGAAGAAAAAATCAGCATTATGATTTCTGAACTTGATATAATATAATTCTTTAGCACTACTACTACTCACTTTTCCGTCTTTTCTGATGATTTTGAACTTTCAGAACCATAACCATAATCAGAATTAGTGTTAGACCTTTCATCAAAATCCGAATCTGTGTAAGACCAGTTTTCCTGATGGATTTTGTCTCCTGGAATAGCAGATTTACTTCGTCGGAGAGATTCATTCCTTGGACTTCTGCTTGGTCTTTGGACTTGCTTAAGGTGAAGTATTTGTAGCCGCTCAATCTCCTCATCTTTTCTTGACATACTGTTCTTCAGAGAAGCCACTTGTTCCATTAACTCTTTCACATCCTTGCTCTCTTTATTACTTCTTGCAGCTCCTAATTCAATTCCAGAAACCCTCTCCGCAAACTTGAGAGTACTCAATGTTTCGGAATATGAAGTTACGTCAGAGTTGATTTGGATAAACATGAGAGTCTTTGCATGACCACCAAGAGAAGCTTGCAGAAGCTGAGTGAGCTTGCTGTTTCTATATGGTACATGGGAGCTCTTTTGAGAGAGGGCAAAGATCACATCTCCAAATGCAGCAAGTGATTTGTTTATATGTTGTGCCTCCCTAAGCCTATCCCCAATTACTTCAGATCTATCTACCCTTTCACTTCCTGCTAAATCCACCAAATGAAGATTACCAACCAGTGTAGAACCCGAGTTCAAATCTTTCCCTCGAACATGAATCGTCACCACACTGTGTGAACGGCTACTTCTTTCATTCATGGCTGTAGCACTAATAGCTCTATGTTTTAGTCCAATGTCCATAAGATGTATCACATCTGAAGGTGCATTCACAGGGAACATGCTTGCATCAGGCACTGCTAATCCCTCTGGCTGCGAGTGGGTAAGTATCCCAAGTGTGTGCAAATCAAGGAAAAAACATTTGCATAACATCGTGCACATAAAAAATCAGTCACCATATTAACCATTCCTATAAAATACCATATACCTCATACATGTGTGCTTCTTTTAAACATGTATATATAAAGAGAAAAAAAAGGATATCTTTGTTTTGGAGAATTATCATTTAATAACAAATCGCGCACTTGCTCGTTGTATATCTCAACCATCTGAACCCCGATCTCATACTCAATGGAGCTCGTTCTACTAGTGGAAAGTCTGAAAAGATCATTCAGAGCCCGGTAATTAACACCAAGATTCTCGCTAGTTGCTCCGGTTGGACCAGTCTAGCAAAAGTTACCATCTTATAGAATCAGAATAAAATTGCTTCAATATGTATCATCAAATCAACATGTGAAAAAGGTTCATACCATTGTGTATGTTTTCCCTGAACCAGTTTGACCATAAGCAAATATGCATACGTTATATCCATCAAGAACTGATCTTGTAAGTGGCTGTATGTCAGTGTATACCTCCTCTGCATCATTCAAACACCATCAATCATCGAAACGTAAACAAGGTAACTCAATAGAAAATGGCCAGTATATATAGAATTGAACCTTGAGTTGCACCAGGCCCGAAAACCTTGTTAAACTTGAAGGAACGAAGAGCATCTTTCCCTTGCTTGGAGGGATTTGCCACAACCAAATCATCTTCTCCAATGTGTTCAACAATGGAGGGTTTTTCTTTAGCCCCATTAAGAAATGGTTTAATGCGACAATACACTCTGATGTTTCCTGCATCCAGAAAGATAGAAATTATGTGAATTCCCTATTCTCCTGTCCCTCTCCAGATCCGGAATAAGACAGACAAAGATCATTGCACCTTTTAATTCTTGAATTTCATTGAACAATTTTCTATTTTCAGCCATAACAACCTTGTAGTTCTCGGCTGCATGCGCCAGTGATTTAAGTTTTATACCTGAACAGTTCAAAATAAAATGATTGAAGTTTGCTGTTAACCAAAAATGTGAAACAAAATATGAAGAGTGAGCACTAACATGACATTAGAACAACAAACATACCTACACGATTACACTCCTCTGCATAAACATTTTGCTCTTGCATGACATCTTGCTTAATGGACTCCCAAGATAATTTCATTTTCTACAATTTTTCAAAAAATTATAATGCTTAGCATCGTGAATATCATATTTGACATTATTATCACATTTGTAAGCGTACCTGTAGGTTACTAGATTGAAAATTTACAACGTTCAGCATCTTGTTCTTTTTCATGTTCCACTCGTTATATTTTGAAGCATAAGAAGACTCTAGCTCCTTACACTTATTATGCCATTCTTCCAATTGCTGCTCATATGCTTTAGTTTTATGTTCTATTTCTGCTTTAGCCCCTATAGCTTCTGCTTCTAACTCTGAGCATTTTAATTCAAGTGCTTTTTTGCTTGTTTCTAGATCTTCCGTCAATGCTGAAATTTCCATAATTTTGTCCTCCTGCTTTTTCATGGACCTTTCAAAATCCTTGTCATCAGACTTATTTTCTTCCTCTATTACCCTCTCAGCCTGCACTTAACACGATTATTCAAATGAAAACCTCTTTTCTTAAAAGGTGTATATGAGTAGTTGTTCTATATGCTGCTAGTCATGCAAAGTAAGAAAACATTACTTTTCGCGGTTGAAGCTGGCTAGCAATGATCTGTTATACAAAGTTCCCTCTGATAAATAGATACT
>JASCZI010090954.1:36735-53351 GCA_036250425.1 Stylosanthes scabra
GAAATATAGAAAGTATTCAAAAGGGGTACAATTCTAACATAACGTACTAGACAGAGTTACTTATGATACCTCACCCTCTTCTGTAATAGTTCCAGATGCAAACGCCTCAAGTACTCTAATTCTGGATTGATACTTTTCTTCACGAACCTTGAAAAGATTGCTTTGCTGAAGGCACAGGGAAGGGCATCATGAAATCAATGCAAAAAGAAAATCATGTCAAAGTAGTAACAAGTGTATTGGACATACAGTTCGCGAGTGCTCTGCTTGGGCTGACATGCGACGCTCAAGCTCTAGGGAAACTTTTCTCAACAAGCAGGTCACGCGCTGAATTACATATACAAATATTAATGAAATGAATGAATCAATCAATCATTCAATTAAATTATGTAAAACATAAAACAGAAATCTCTTAGTTAATTAAGGCTATACATACATAAGGTATTTCGCCATTTCGTTTTTCAACAGCTTCTTCAAGAATACCATTCACAACACCCAGAAGAGACTGAGTTGGAGCACTCTACAACATCAGATATAACAACATATTAATGATGTTGTATATAGTACATGCATACCAATGTGCGAATACTGATTGAACTCACTCACATCTAAACTGACTGATTTCACCATTTCTGATATTTTTGTTGGAGAAAGATCTGCATAACTTTCTTGTTTCTCTTGAAACACCTCGTGGAACTTGAGACCAACCTGGTGCATCAATGAAGTTGGTGACTCTGCACAACATACAAATGAGTAACACTTGATAAATTGCAAGATAGCAGATACTTCAGTTTATCAGAAGTATAAATGCCTTTGGATATCATATAATATGCTTTCTCCACCTGTCAAGAATGGGCTACTCATGGAACGATGGTGCTTTATGGTCATCTCGGATGGTGGTGGAAACGGAAGACTGGGAACTGTGATCCCATGAGGGCTCGCTACTTTGGAATTGGTTGTAGAAGAACTATTATCCCCATAAGCATTCTGCAAACTCTTTGCTCGGAGTGATAATAAACAATCCACAACTGGCCTCATGGATCCCTGCAAAAACACCAATCACATCAGTGTTTATGCTGAGCATCTTCAATGCTGGTTTAAGTGAGAGTACATATCACATTGATTTGAAACTAAACGTGAGATATATGATGAGAATGCAGGGTGTCCTATATATACCTTCTCCAAGTCTGATATTTCAAACAGAGGCAATCCCATTCCATCCATAGCTTTCAAAAACGATTTTATATTTTCTTCATGATCAAATTCACTAACCTACAAAAGGGAAGCTAAGCCAAACTGATCAGAGAGAGGTAACATCTAAAATCAATAGCCAATAATTCTAATTAAAACAAATTATAGTATTACCACCGGGATGGAACCTGGGCGAAGCTTGTTCAGTATCTGACACAAAACGATACCATCCCTCAAGCATGCTCTTAAGACATCATCCGTAATATTTATTGGTAAGTTTAGTGAAGGAAGAAGAGTAGATATCCATTGAACCAAAAGCAATCGATGTTTCGCTGAAAATAATTCATGTTTAAATAATAATAAAACCTTGAGAGCTGAGCAGTACATATATAAAATGCAAAGAAGAAGGGGTTTCCATGGATCATATACCTTCAACCTCGCCATGAATAGAGACTATAAAACCACTTTTACCAATTCCAGTGGAAATGGACTTTGGGTTATCCATTTCTTTGGATTCTGCATTGTGGTTCTCTGATGGGGGATTATTCATTACTAGCTATGGGTCCCTTGAGGAACAATCAATCTCAGATTTTCATAGAGCCATTGCTTCAATCAAATTCGCAAGGAATTGTCAAATTCCAATGAAGCTAATAATCTCCAAAGCTGAAATTAATATCCAATCCATTCCCAACCGAAGTTAAAGTTAGAACTTAGAATATATCACGGTAATGTAAACTAATTATATATCATAGAATGCAAAGCAATGTAAATTAAGAAAACCTATCTAGAGGACATTTTATCAATCAATCAATCAAACAAAAAAAGCAAAAATCTTGATGCAACTATAACTAATGTGATTTGAGGGTGTGAGCACATACCGTTATCTTCTCAAAGAAGAAATCTTGAGAAGCTGCTCACAGAAGGTCGGTGTTAACGAAACAAATTTCAAACATGCGAGATGGATGTCAATTCAACGCTGCGTCTCAAATTTCAAACATTTCGTTATAATATTAATTTAATTTTCGAAACAAATTTTCAATGCCATATAACAGGATCGCGGAGAACCAAAAAGCAAAAGAAAAAAAAGAAGAGCACAAAGAGAATCAAAAGAGGGGATCGAATCCATTCAATTACCAGAATTTTAGAAATTAATCCATCACATATAATTTTTTTGTTATCTATTGTTGAGGAACGTTACATTGGTGGGAAAGTGGAAAGAGGGAGAGAGAGAGAGAAAGAGAAAGAGAGAGGGGAGAAGATCAGAGTAGTGGCGGGAGAATAGGCGAGGAAGTCTCTCTCTCTCTCTCTATATATATATGCCAAACCATGCAACTTATACACGCATGCCACGTGTCCGACGATACTCTTGTGTTGAGACCTTCTTCTTCATCCTTTCCTCAAACAGTCTTGAATCTTGGACTCAACATTCTTACTCGCTATTTTAACGAGTCATGTGAATGCTGGAAGAAACTATTTAACTCCGTTAATGCCTTTGACGTGCGCTACCGCATTCACATTTTATACCAATGTAAGTTGTAACACATCACAATTCATAATCTTGGACAGTTTGGATTTACAATTTACCCCGTTCTTAGCCAAACATATTTTCTTTTCCAACTATTTTATTTTCATGAAATTATAACAGAATTTTTACCACAATTAAATAATAATACAATGCATGTCATATTATAACATAATAGTAAAAATAATTATTTTTAAAATATCACCTACAAATAATTTAAAGGAAAGAATTTGATTATGAATTATAAAAAAATTCGGAAATCAACATACGTCAGCATATAATGTGAGCATATATACAATATTCTCGGATGTTTTATTTTTTTTAAATAAAAAAATTCAAAAATTACAATAATGCATGTGACGGGAAAAAATAACAAAATGTCCACATGTTATATATCTCCTAGTCGGAAATGAGGAGATAAGTTGAAATTATGGGCTTAGGGTTTTGTTTAGGGTTTTATAAACATATTAAAATATGAAACATATACACATACAAATATATAGTAAACGTTTATGCATATGATCATAATATAAAATAACAATAATGCTACACAAACACCTATTTAACCAATCAAATTCCAACCAAATCTTTTTCCCCACTTTCACGCGCGCTCGCGTATTTCACGTGGAACCCCACTCTCCCCACCTCAAAACATGCGTTTCGTGAAACCGTTTCGAAAACATAACGTCTCGCCTTCTACTCTATTCATTTTCTATTCAATCTTGATTCCAAAAAAATAACGTTATTTCCAAAATCAAAGAACACTGAAGCGGAAATATGACAAGATCAGAAAATCGAAGCGGAATCGAAGTCCAATTAAAGTATTCTCAACAAAAAACAGAATCGAAAATAGAAAATCAAGGTTAGTGTAAAATCCCTTTAGTTTGATTTTAGTTAGGGTTTAACTTCTTTTCAATCTACGTTAGTTTACTTCGGTTTAGGGTTTACATTCTGTTCATTGATAATCTACGTTAGTTTACTTTGATTTAGGGTTTACATTATGTACATTGATATTGCTTCGTGATTCATCACTTTTGCTTAGTTATCTTTTGAATCCTGTTCGAAATTCGGTTCGGTTTAGGGTTTACATTCTCTTATTGACCTTGCTTAGTGATTCATCACTTTTGCTTAGTTATCTTTCGAATCATGTTCGAAATCCGGTTCGAGTTTAGGGTTTTATATTCTATTTTTGAATTTTACAGGAAAAAATGCTGAATGAAACCATGTCTAAGAAGGGCAAGGCTATTAAACATGCTAAAACACAACAAAGAATAAGAGCAAACAAAAGAAGGATGCAAGTATCTTTAACACATTTTGCTCAAATTCACTTCTGCTTATGATTCAAATCTGGTTCTATTTTTTATTGCAGGAAGGTCATGAATTTAGGTGTGTACCTAAATCGATTGCAACAATTTTAGAATACCTAAATAAAAATCAAGATAAAAGAGCGCTGGTCAAAGAAATGGGTTTTGGTGCACTCTCAAATCTGTCCAATTATTACATAAAGCAGAAAGTCTTGAAAGAGCTTATCAACCGTTAGACATATATGACAACACCATACACTCTATTGCAGGAGAGGTGGAAATCACCACACACAATATAGGGAATGCACTTGGTATGAGTTCAACAAGTATTTCAAATTCTTCTTCATGTCACATAACAAATCCGGTTCTATTTTTGATGTTTAAATCTAGTTGTGTTTTGCTAGGTAAACCTTTTGACGAAAAATTCATTCCTAAAGACCTGAATGAGGAAGATTATGCTGCACACAAGTTTTTTCAGGGGAAAACACGAGCAGCTCTGTCAAAACTAATAATGGACACACCTCTTGACACATATGAGAACAAGAGGTTATTCATGAGAGCTTTTGTATTATTCACACAGAAGTGTTTCCTCCTGGCCACATCCTCTGCAAACGTCACGCCGAGAGCTCTTCCGACAATATTCGACGTAGAAAACACCAAGGAAAGGAACTGGGCACTTCATGTGCATAACTTCCTCCTTGAGGAGGTAAAGAAAGCCAAGCTAAACAACACAAAGGCAATCCATGGGTGCTGCTATGCTATGTTGATCATTTACTTTCAGGAGACACAATTCGAAAAGAACGCAAAGGAACATCAACTGCAGCCTCCATGGATTAGATATTGGAATGGGGACACCCTCCGGGAGAGAATGAAACAGGAAAAACGCCATGCAGCAGTAAGTAAATCCGGTTCTGTTTGTATTTTGAAATCTGTTTTTGTTTTTTGTTTTAATAACTATCTAATTTCTTGCTTCAAGGACTATAACTAGAAAAATGAAAACTGAGAAAGAAAGATTACAGAAGAAGAACCCCAAGAAGAAGGCCTCATCAGAATATGAATCTGAAGCAGAATATGAAGAATCTAGTTCTGATGAATCAGACTTAAAATCATATTCGGAGGAAACAAGGTCTGCGAAGCTGATACAAAAAAAGCAAAACACTAAACCAAACCCGGTTCAAGAAGAAACAAGAAGCAAAAAAAAAGCACGAATTGAATACAATAGAGGGATCAAGTGAGCCATTGCTCCTTACCCATGGATTTGTTTCTGAGTAAGTTTCAAAATCTGATTCGATTTCCTTTTCAAATCTGTTTCTTTACGAAATATAAATCCCAAGTTGAATAAACAAATTGAAGATCCTATGCATGCTGAAACTGTCAGGCGTATAAAGAAAAGAAAACAACAAGAAAAAGAAGATAGGAGCAACAAGAAAACAAAACATTGCACTGAAGATGATCATCAATGTCAGGTTCAAGAAGATGCTCTAATAGGGTATTCCGAACATGAACAAAACACAATAATGTTTGGTTCTGCCACTGTTAGCCTTGGAAAGGATGACAGTGGCAATCTAATTCTTGAGGGCCCTGCCATTTTACTTTCAAAATCCGGTTCAGATTCTTTATTTGCTTTCTATTGATGCAGGTTGGAACCTGAACCTCCTCAACAAGAAGATCAATCACCTCAGCAACCTCATCTGGAAGAAGTCATTGACATCTTTTCAAGCTACGAAGATGAGCATCAACCTACACCCAGCCAAGTCTTCTTTTCCTTGATTCCTAAAGCTGAAGAAAAACAACCTCAGGAAGAAGAACAACCTCCTAAGCAACCTACTCAGCAAGAAGAACAACCTCCTCAACCTCGTCAAGAAGAAGAGAACCCTCCTATTGATGAAGAACAACTTCTTGAAGTAGAGGAACAACCTACCCAAACTCATTTCGTAATTGAAGTAGTGTAAGTATATAAATCCATTTATGTTTCTATAAATTTTATCTTCATTCTTCTTTGAAAATCCGATTCTGTTGTGTTTTTTTTGTATTCACTTGTCTTACAAAATTTGGTTCTGTTTACTTATGTTGTTTCTCTTTTCCCAAGCCTATACACCCAACACAAGAAGTCATTGACATTTCTTCAAGCTCCGATGATGAGCATCAACCTACATCCATCCAAGTCTTGATTCCTAAAGCTGAAGAAGATCCCGTATCTTCCCCACGTGCTAAGATTATAACAGATGTGCTACTGAGTATGAATCAAGAACCTCCACCAGAATCTGAACCAGATGATGCTCCATCATTCGACTTGGGAATAGACTATGGGACAGGACCACATCAAACACAGGAAGAACCTTTAGTGACAACTCAACCAATTTCAGAAATAGAAGAATTGGATGTGCTCATTAAGCAAGAAGGAGATCAATTCCAAACCCCCCAACCCACTCAAAGTTTGAATATTAGAAATGAATTGCATGATAGAGTTGCAATTTGGGCAACGGTGCCAATAGAGGGTAATGAATTTGAAAAGATTTTCAAGCTAAGTGGGCATAGATTTCTAGAAGCAATGAGATACAAACTCATGTCAATGAGGCCAAGAAGGTATATTGACATACAAGTAAGTTCGTCTTATTCCTAACTCTATTATTTTCTTATCACTATTATATTTTTACATTGATCTTTCGATGCTTTATTATTCTCATTGTCAGTATCATGTGCCATACATTAAACATGGAAGAGAACGAATGGTTTGAAAAGCAAGTGTACTGCGTTCCACCAGATATATTGGTAAAATCCAGTTCTATTTCTATACTTTTAAAAATTATCTTCGTATTCTCATCAAAATCCGTTTCTGTTTCTTTTTTTTTTTCAGACTAGAATGCTCGAAACTCATGGTCACAACTGGATGGACAAGAAGAAAAAGAAACCACATGACATTAGCACATTGAAAACTCATGAGGAATATATGTGTTATCTTGACAGGGATAAACTTCTCACACATAGATTTGTAAGTTCTCTATTCTTTTCAAAATTAACTAAATGTTGTCCATGCTAAAATTAACTAAACTAAATGTTGTTCCTAAATGCAGCTGTTTGCCCCCATTCTCTTTTCCCAACATTGGTGGCTGTATGTTTTGGATGTTACTCAAAAGGACTTCTTTATCCTATATTACAAGAATATAGTTCCCCAACCAATGAAAGAACGACACTGAACCGATTTGCCGTAAGTTTGCTCCTTAGATCCAATTTGTCATATTTCTTTGAATTTCCTTCTTAAATCCGGTTCAGTTTAATACACATATTAGGTTCTTCGATTTGATTTTGTTTAATTTCACATTATTTCAGTTTAATATCTTGGATCAAATGTTAAGATGGGCAAGAGCCTCATTCATGTTCAAGAAAGGGACATACTCATTACTGCCAAGATATATCAACATTCTTGGGCAGCCAAATGAGTTTGATTACGGAGTATAAATGATGAAATGGATGGAGTTAATTGATCCAACGATTTTAATATATTGTCATAAAGGCAATAGGGAATACATTGAAAAATGTCCAGAAGTAAGTAACTAACTATCCAACCTTTTAATTTTGCTAATTATGTTTGAAGTTAATATATCTTAACTAACTAATTATCATTTCAATTGTAGCCTAAACTTGAAGAATCCAGAAAAAAATAATAGCAAAGATAATGCTGAGCAAAGAAAATGTTTGGAGAGTGGAAACATTAAGGCAAGCAAACGGAATGCGGAACATCAAGCCTGCTCCTGTTCTTCTAAGCCCATATGTTCAAATGTCATCGGCTGACTTAGATAGCAAATAATCTTGTGTTAGATACTAAAATGTGTAGTTACTTGTTTTTTTTAGATACCAAATAGACTTGCCTTCATGTATGAAACTAAAGGTCAAAAAGCCATTTACAATGCAAACGGAACCGGATTTACAAAGCAAATAGAAGTGAATATCCTTACTAATAAAACAAAGTAAATTTATATTCAAAGTTGAAACTAATAAACAAAGTGAATATCCTTACTAAAACAAAGTTGAAACTAATAAACGAAAGACATTTGCGTTATAAACCGAACTAGATATGCTAACTAAAACAAAGGCAATGTTAACGAATCAGAATTCTGCATTGTTGATCCTTCAACCTTCGATTGAGCTTTCCTTTTCTTTATATTTGATGCAATTTGTTTTTCCATATTCGAGCCCAGTCTTTTCTTCGGACGTCCTATCGATCTAACACGAGTTGGGCTTTACAAATCATTCATCTCACTCAAAAAACCATTTTCATGTGTTATGATAGCTTGTTCATTATTTTTGGCTTTGTATTCTTTAGTCTCAACCTCAAGCTTGTCATAAGCATGGTGAACCATGGCAGTCAGACATCCTGATGCAGATTCGCAATGAACTTTAGACCGAGAGAGCATGCCATTATAACTCTTAGTGCTTGGCTCCAATGATGGCTCATCATAGCTTTTCTTGATACTCGTATGCCTCCTCTTTATTATATCATTCTTACTCCATCATTCAAGTATATATCTTGGTGAAATACTATTCACTCTCTCATAACTCAGCACCATCAAAGAATGGAGACACACTATACCTCTTGATTGAAATAGTAAGCACTCGCATTTAACTTCAAGTGATATCGCATCGTATGTAACATAAAAAAGGTTACTCATGCTGACTGAAAACCTCTTCTAAAACGTCATAAACAACAAAAGCTGGAAAATGCTACTTAAATGTTACCACACAATTAACATTTTCTCTAAATTGTGCTTGCACTTTCCTGAATTTTGCATTTGTGTAAGCATGCTGAAATTGGGCTTCAATCCCTGATTTGGTGGCACAAGGAATAGTGGTGTGAAAATCTCCAGCATCTGCTTCCCTCTCTTTTTGTTCTTTTCTACCTAGGCAATTATCATATTGCTTAGCAAGTTGGATCAAGGAGCTCTTCCGCGTAATAAATTTGTTAAAAAAAGCATGCATGCTCTCACTCCTTTGTCTGCTTCTCATTCCAGCCCAAAAATGTATATCAAGATACACAGGAATCCATAGATGACGATCTGCAAAGAGTTCTGATAAATAAACAAAAATGTAAGCAGAATCAAAACCCGAACCAGATTTTTAAATACGTAGAACTGGAAATGGTAAGTAAAATGAAGGAGACATTACATGAAAGCCACTTATTTCCACCTAGACCATACTTACTAATAAAGGATTCTCAATTTCTTTCAAACATATCTTTTGAAAGAGAGGACCACACGATCTGACTCATCTCATGTTTGATGTCAATATGTCCCTTGAATCCCTTTAATTTCTGAGAAATCTTCTTCATAATGTGCCAAATACATCACCTATGGATCATTGTTGGCATACAAGCTTCAATGGCACTTGGCATTGATGGACATTGATCGGTAATAATTCCTTTTGGTGGCTTCCTTCCCATGCGACGAAGCCAGCAATTAAAGAGCCATTTGAAAGAATCGGTGTCCTCATTCTTCATTAAAGCACATCCAAGAAGAATAGAATGCCCATGATGATTCACACCAATGAAAGAAGCAAAGGGAAAATCATACCTGTTTGTAATGAAAAACGCATATGAAAAAAAAAACGAACCGGATTTTGAGATAGAAACGAAAGAGAAAAAAAGCCAAATATGTTTATAACGAAAAACGAACCGGATTTCATATAAAGAACGAAGGGAAAATGCAAAACCTGTTTTTGTTGTAAGTTGTGTCAAATGACATAACATCTCCAAAATATTCAAATGAAGCCCTGCTCATTGAATCAACCCAAAACGCATTCTTGACTCTCTTATTACCATCAAGTACAATCTCATAAAAGTAGTCTTTATTATTCTCCTTCATTCTCAAGAAGTATTTCACAAGATCTTTTGCATCTTCTTCTTCGGTCACATTCCGAACCTCCCTAGTGATGTAGTTTCGGACATCCTTTTCAATGAAGCCCAACTCATTGTGATCACCACCAGCTGTCACAAACGATTGATAGGTTTGACGTGGTTTAATACCAGATAGATCATTATTTTCTATCGTACGATGAACATCCAGGCTAAGCTCCCTGTGTTGTGGTAACAACTGAGCTTGATCAGGGTAGCATGGATGTGAATGATGAAAAACAACCTCTGAAATATGCCAACGTCGAGTCTTCTTTACTACATGCACATAAATTTATGCAGCATAGTTTGCACCACAAGTCGGATTAGTCTTCTCAACAGAAAGTACTTCAAATGTCCATTTACCTTCTCTATTACAGGTGATGAGTTAATTCTTTACTTCCTTGGTCTCTTTGCATATATTTGAGTTCCTTATTTTAGTATAAAAGCCTGCATGTTTGGCATACTCTTTATAGAATAATCCAGCTTCATCAACTGTTTGAAAAGTCATTCCAACCTTTGGAATATACTCCTCATCAACATCACACAAAAACTGCAAAAACCAGAAGTTAGTAAATAACTGAACCGTATTTTATGAAGAAACGAAGTATATTTAAAAGTAAACGAAACAAAACACACTGACGAAACTAGAACTGGATTTGATCCACCAACCAAATCGGATTTAGTAAAGCGACGAAAATGAAATGCAGTCAACAACATCAACAAGTACGAATTGATTCACATTGAGTCAAAAACAACAAAGACAACATAAATAGATTGAAATTAATTCAACAACAACAAATATCAATGCACATTCGTTCAATTTGAACGGCAAAACACACGAATCAAAAAGATTAATTAATTGTTTCACAGATTTAAAACCTAATATAGCTAGGAAACATAATTGCTTTAAAAAACTTGGGCGATTTGCTCTGTTGGAGCTTCAGATTCAATTTCAATTATCATTGTGTGAAAAAAATGAACGAGAAAAAGAAGAAAGAAGAAGAAATTGAACATTGTGAAGATGAAATCGACGAACAAGGAGAGGATTCGTAACGAAAGGAAGAAGAAGAATAAAAAAGAAGAAGAGAAAGAGGAAGAAAGCGAAGACGGCATGATTGGATCTGAGGAAAACGACACTGAAGTTAGTTATAGTAGGGCGCGTGAATGAAATAACTTGGCTTGGACTTGGTTGCATTAATTGCTTGGTTGATAGAATTATTGATAAAATAACTACATACGTGTAGTAAAAAATAGTAATGTACAGGCACAAATAACAAAGCTACATACATCGAATAAAACAACCACTCATCTACTCCTAGGGTGTGGCTGTAAGTGTTCACCAGTCCCACAAATTGGGGATTGGATATATCAGGCTAGACGCTGTGGTCTTGGGGGATAAGGTTAGGAAGCATCCTGGAACTCCTGCAGTGGGGGAATAGTGCGGCATCTGAGACGAGGGAGAATAATGCAACTGCTATGGCGGGGGGAGTAATGAAGCTACTGTGTGGGTGGTGAGTAATGCTGGTACTCTGGGAGAGGTTGGGAAGCATAACTCCTTCCTAGCTTCTGGATTCACCGGGGCCTACCTCCCAGGAGAGCTGCTGAAAATCCCTCATGGCCCCACCAACTGGATCACTGTGAATTCATAATCCAAGGTGGTAGGCCACGTCTTGCAGGGTGATAATGACCTTACCCCACGGCATGTGGAATCTGTGCATCTTAGGACGCCATCGTTTGACAAATGTTGAAAGTAGCACGAAGTCGAAGTGGAAGTTCATGAGCATCACGGCCTGCCAAAATCCATCCTGCCTGAAGAACCGCATCAACGTCTAAGGAGGGGGCATTGTGTGGCTATTCCGTCGCGCATGTAAAATATTGGGTTTCTGTTAAATATTAGATGTTAAATTATTAGATTTTTATTATTTAATATTTATTAGATTTTATTATTTAATATTCATCAAATATTTATTAAATAATAAATATTAAATTAAATCCTTATTGAATATCAAAATAAATATCCCTAAATTATACCTCCTAAAGTGTTTTTGCAAATCCCTAACACCTGGCATCTTGCTAATGTCTCTATTTATTACTAATCCTAACCACTTATTAATATCTAACGACCTAAATAGCATAAGTCGCAAAGGATTCCTAACCTCCAGATATCCAGTGCAGTAGCAATGTGGTAGTCCTCGTTCTTCCGGTTGATAATGGAAGAGTGCACTACCCCAATAGAAATGCTAGCCGCGCGCACTGCATCTAGGGCTGGAAGTGAGCCGAGCTGAGCCGAGCTAGGCCAAGCTCAAGCTCAACTCACGAAAATTGAGCTTGACTTATGGCTCAGCTCATTAACAATCGAGCCTATTTCTTAAGCTTAAGCTTGGCTCACCGAAAGCTCACGAGCTAGTTCGAGCTCACGAGCCGGCTCAAATAACATGAATATAATATATAACTTTATTTCAATAAATTATAATAATATAACACATAGTAACTAATAAAAAATTTAGCCAACGTCAATCAAGAATATAAAAAAAATTCAATTCATTTGTAATTATTATTTTACCCTTATTTTCAGTGTAATTAATATTGACTAACTAATTGTTGGTTATAAATATTTTTTATATATAAAACATCACCTTTGTATAATAAGTGATTAATACTTTATACTTTGAAATTATGTGTATTAATAATTTAATAAATAAATAAATATTTATATATATTTTCGAGCCGGCTCACGAGCTAATGAGCTGAGCTTAACCAAGCTCAAGCTTGACTCATTTAATTTTCGAGCATAAACCTAGGCTCAAGTTCGGCTCACCAGCTCACGAGCTCAACTTATCGAGCTGTTAATGAGTCGAGCTCGAGCTGGCTTCCAGCCCTAACTGCATCAATAGGAATGCTAGCCATCACAAATATAAAAACAGAAGGTCAGAGAGAGAGAAAATAGGCCTAGATCAAGAAAAAGACAAACTGAAAATGTTCCTTTCTAACTAAGGATGGAACATGTTTATATATATATATATATATATATTTCGTCATCTCTGACAACGAGAATAGTTTTTTTAGTAACTAGCATTGAGTTTTTCTCAAACGCATCCAAATTATAATTAATCTTCTATTTTGCTCTTCATAGCGTTAGTCTAGAGCCGTCAAAACGAGTCGTGACTCGGGAGTCGACTTGGATTGCTCATAAATATGAGTAAATCGAGTCAGTAAGATCACAATTCATTTAACAGCGGGTTGATTTGGCTCGGACCGTATAATTCGCGAGTTAGACGGGTTCGAGTCAAGCGAGTACGGGTTACTCGTCTAAATCATTTTTTATTTTTTCTTATTTTTTTAATATATAAAGTCTATTTTATTACATAAATTGTTTTTTTAATTAGGTTTTTAAACTTTATATAATTTAGTATGAAAATACATTAATATATGTGTTTTGCTTGATTTTTTGTCAATCTTAGTAAAATTATGCTATCAAACTTGTACTACCATCTCGTAATCGATGAGAAGGATGCGACTCCTTTAAATAAAATAAGTGTGGTTTCGAATCTAAGATTTTTTACTAAAATGAGCCTTTGAGGCAAGAACAATGATTAGTCTTTATTATTGATAAGAAATAATTACATTCAAGATAAAAAAAAAATTACAAGAAAATGAACTAAATACTTGAATATTAAAAAGAGCATGAAGAAGATGATCAAGAAAATGAACTAAGTGAAGGGACTTGAATAACTTAAAAGAAAATGAAAGGAAACATAGAAAAGGAAAGGGACTGGAAAAGTAAAGAAATCAAGAAAAACAAGGGAAAAAAAAAAGAAAAGAAAGAAAACTTAGAAAAACATCGTAGGACAGGGCTGAAGGAAAAAAAAGTAACGAAGAAAGAAAAGCAAAGAGAAAAAGACAAAGAAGAATTAAATGAAAGTATTGGAAAGAAAATAATGAAAGGAAATAACTAGAATAAGAAAATGAATAACAAGAATGAAAGTGCATGCAGAACTTGAAAGGTAAATAACAATGGAAGAAAAAAAATAAATAAAACTGAATTTAGAAAAAATGAAGAAAATGGTGATCACTCCTCACTCACGTTTGGCATGTGCACTTTATGGATTATTGCGTCAGTGTGACTAGAATTTGGCAGAGTTTCATGGTGTTGTGAGGTAAAGAAAAATGATGAAAAATTAGTGAATAAAATCCCCTATTTATAAGTAAATATCTCTGTTCAATTTGGGCTTGTTTGGGAGTTACTCCTATACTTGGTCTTCAAGTAAGCTACTGACTCCATCTTGGACTCCATGTAAAGAGACCATGTTTATAGTAGTTACCTTTGCTGGAATTAATTCAATAACTTTAAATTGACTCTGATAACTTCCATTTGTCTTGTAAACTTACTAAGTGCTCTCCAATAGTCACCCTCGTATATTTTGACTCCCCTAAGGCCTCAAATTATCCAAGTCAAGTCAATGGTCAGAATCGAGTCAACGGTCAGAGTCGAAGTAACTACCAGAATCAAATTAATTATCAGAGTCGGTTCAACCGTCAGGGTCGAAGTAACCTTCAGATTCGAAAGTCGAAACATCACAAAATGTGCCCAGTCAATATGCTACTTCGATCATGAATTTTCAACATCCGTATATCATTGGTAAAAAATTTGTTTTGCTTGTCTGGAAAGTCCCTATTTTCAATCTCTCTAACCATATCTCAACTCTTCATTTCTTTTAAGTCAAAAGTCACATTTATTGGTCGAAAGTCAAATTTCTCGCCAACAATGTGATACACTATTTTTTTATTTTGTATGGATATGATGTAAAAAAAAAAACTAAAATTATATAGTAATCTTATTTTTTAAGAAAAACAAATTAAAAAACAACGTAAACAGGTCGGTTCATTTAACTCGTTAACTTAAATGAGTCGAGTCGGGTTTGTATTTCCTTGGCTCGTTTAAAATATAGGCTAACTCATTTTTCAGATTTTGCATTGTTACTCGAGATGGGCTAGTTCGAATTTGGCCCGCCCGTCCATTTGACACCTCTAAGCATCACCACCTTCTTCTTCACAGTGTTGATCACCACTACCACATTTTCCTTATATTTTAATAATTTATTAAATTTGAATAAAAATTATTTTAAATGATTGCTTATTTTTATTTAAATATGATTACTTGCTTCTATTTAAATGATCATTTATTTATAAGATTCTTAACATATTTTGATTAGTTATTGTTAAAAAAAAGTATTAGTTCGCATACTTGTTCTTTTAGTATATATGTTATAAAAAAGTATTAGTTCCCATATTTTTAGTATCACAATGCACCCACTCAACACATACAATTTCTTCCATAAAATTTGAATCCCTTTCAACATTTTAATAGGCGAAGGAATTTAAAACTTGGACATTGCCTCAATTGCCCTTAATTTACTTTTGGATGCTCCTATTATTAAGATTTTGGATTTTGGATGTTAGACTAAATAGTTTTAAATATTGATTATTCCTATCTCGTCCAAAGGCCCTCTACATGATTTTAATTTGGGTAAAAAAGTGAATTGCGTCCTCCAGCTGATGGATGGAATGTTCCACCCAATCGGGCACGAACCTGGTAACCATATGGCTTTTGAAAAATCAAAGTTTTTTCTGGCTAAACCGAGTTTTCAAATCGGATAAAAGTATATCTTTTGTCCTTAATGCTTGCAATAAGTTTCAAAAATACTTCTAATTTTTAATTTGACAATTTTATCCCTAACATTTTTAATCAGTTTTAATTCTACCCGTATTGTCAAATATTTAATGGTCAATGTATGATTAACAATATTTTTTTCAAGTTTACCCTTAAAATACTATTCATCTTCATAATCATTATCATGAAATCATATTTTTCTTTTCAAACTCAGTTCCTACCACCATTGCTCACCACTATCATCATCTCTTCCTCCCTTTCACATCTGCGCCGACATCACCGCTATGATCTCTACAAAAGCTCATCAAATATCCACATTTGTATGTGTTGGTGGTGGTAGATGGTGTATAAAGAATGATAAAATATGAAAATAAATCTTGACCACATGTTGACTATAAAAAATTTGACGATAAAAATAGATTTGGAACTATTCGAATACGTTAGGAATAAAATTGAATCAAATTAAACATTAAGAGTATTTTTTTAACTTTTTACAAACATTAAGGATAAAAAATATACTTTACCTAAAGAAAATATATTAAAAAATGTTTGATTTTTCTGAAAAATAAAAAATTAAACGTACCAGTTGATTAAGCTCGTGGGACTATCCTGTTAAAGTAAGGTCGTGAGAATTTAACCGATTATTGAACTAGTCAAGCGACTGGCTTAATAGCTCAATAGCTAACCATAATCGAACTGTGGTTGGATCGGTTTAATAAATATATAATAAAATTAATAAAAGCACAGTGTAAATTTTAAAATGTTTAAGTTTAATGATTTATATAACATAAAATTCAAAATTTCACAACCCATATAATAAGTCGTTTTAATGAGGACTATAACATATGAGGACAGTGTTAGTCAATAAGCACAACACTCAAGAGGGGGGTGAATTGAGTGTTTAAACAACTATTAATATTTTTCGCGGAAGCTTAAATTACTTTGAATTTAAATGACTCAAATGCTTGTACTAATATTTTTCCAAGGGCTTAAGTCAATTCTTAAGTACTTACGAGGATCTTGTACTTTCCAAAACACTTGTAT
>JASCZI010090955.1:13550-34275 GCA_036250425.1 Stylosanthes scabra
CGTGCAGGAGGACTATCACCAGGAAATTTTTCATACATCATTCCCCCTTATTAATTGCCTATTCCGCCCATTCCCATTGATACCATTAGCAATATTCCGGAGACAATACCTGTTATTAATTTTTTGAAAAGAAACATGACTAGTGAAACAACATCTCGACAAATTATTACAAATTTTCCTTGCACACTCTATCATGTTCTATCAATGAAAAAAATTTTACTCTGCACATTGAATATTATCGAAACAATAAAATAAGTTATACATATACATATAAAACTATTACAAAAAACATGAACACATAGCACACGTTAACCATGCTAAATACACAAATGCAACCACACCACATAACCATTTTTTAAAAAATAACACATTACTAACCTCAAATCCTAATGCTCCAGCCACATGGTGAGAATTGTTCAGTCTATTGATATCCGGATCTCGTTCCATCTAGTCTATTGATATCCGGATCTCGTTCCATCTGACCCCCACCTCGACCTCTGCGAGCCATCCTCCTCAAAATCCTCTTCTTGAATGTATGTTTTTTTTTTTTTTTTTGTGTGGGCAAGTGAAGAAGGCAAGTGAAGAAGGAAAGAATGTAAAAGAGGAAAATAGTTTAATGGGAATGGTGGTTTGTGAGGAGTGTCGCTGCCACATTTATAGCCAAGAACACGCACCAATCTCGCGGCCAGTGGGCGAGATTTTGTCATCAACCAATCTCGCTGCCACTGGTTGAGAAGTCACGTCTTCCCCATTCTCGCAAGCATTGACAGCGAGACCCCTTGCTTCCTCCATTCTTGCGTGCTCGCGAGACTCACTCAGAAAACGAGCACCAATCTCTTGTCCACTGCCAGCGAGACTCTGCTAAGTAGCATCCCTCGTGCACTGGCTGCGAGATTACAGAAAGTGTCTAAAAAAATAAATACTTCAAAGAATATTTATCCGTGTAAATAGTTAATAATAATTATTTATATATAAAAAAAAATCTACATCATTCACATTAATAGAACCTTAGAAAGCTTTAACTACTCTAAAATTCTAAATCCCACTAAAATTTTCCCATTTAGTAGCCAACTGTGACAACGCATGTGTTGAAGAACCTGAATCCTTGTTTATAGCATCAGCAGCATAAACTTTCAAATTTTCTATTCTTTTGCGCATAACTGTACCTTCTTCCTTCTCCATTAAACACTTTATCACGTTTGAAATTTCCTCCTTTTCAACAACACCATCTTCTCTAGCATTCAGCCTCACCGCCACTTTGAGGACTTCAACTAACAACACAGCATTCATCCTCTGCTCTGCAAAGAGCGGCCACGTGATTAGTGGCACTCCCACTTGCATGCTTTCCAACACTGAATTCCAACCACAATGGCTTAGGAACCCAACAACTGAATGGTGACTAAGGATTTGAACTTGGGGTGCCCATCCTGGCACAACCAAACCTTTTTCTTTGGTTCTTTCTAAAAACCCATCTGGTAAGAATTTCAAAGGATCCTCGCCGTTCCTTTTATTGTCTAAGTAAGCACCAAAGGCTGAATCACTAGGTGCTCTAAGAACCCACAAAAACCTTTGACCACTCAATTCCAAACCCAAAGCTAGTTCGGTGATTGCCTTTTGAGAGAGCGTTCCACCACTTCCGAAAGAAACATATAAAACAGAACAACGTGGTTGTTTGTCGAGCCACCTTAAACACTCTAATTCCTTTACATCATTTGTTGACGACGTTTTTTGTGTAATGGGTCCTACAGTGTAAAAGTCGAAGTTGCTTTTCTCCTTTGCAAGTGCTTTTATAGAAGCTGATTCCAATTCTAAGAAGCTGTTGACTATGAATCCATTTGCTTTACTGCATCCAATGGAGCGTTCCAGATAATGTTTGTACATATCACTGGATCGATTTTGTGTTGGAGCTGGAAGATCGTGCCCGAAAACCGGTACACAGCCGGGTAAATATATAGGAGATTTATGGTCTCTATACTCGCCAGAAACTTCCTTATCAAGTTTTGGCAAATACAAACTCAATGAAGTGGCCATAACTGAAGTAGGGGAGTAAATATAGGACAAGGAATTGAACTCCTGGGCGAGTGCAAGTGTTTCGAAGGCGAAAGCATCTGCGATCAAAGCTGCCAATGGTTCCGTAGAGGTGATGGATTTTAGGGTGTCGCGTATTGCTGGCAGAGAGAGGGTAACGGTTTTTTGAATAAGGATTCCAGCGTATGCTCCTTGGGGCAAGTCTTCTTTGTTGATGGGAGGGAGAAAGATGGAGTCAATGTTTGAAGGAAGAGTTTGAAGGTAAGATTTAGTGGAATCTGTGTGTGAGCCAAGTGAGGGAATGATGCAAGTGACACGAAAGTTTGGGTGAAGCTCCAAGAATCGTTTGGAAAACTCAACTATTGGAACTAGGTGGGTGAAGCCAGGACTTGGAACAACTGCTATGCGCGTTGTTTTTGCCATTAATGATTAGAAATGCTAATTATGAATGGAGAATAGAAATTTGTTGCTAGGAGAAGATCTATGGTTTTGCTTTGGTTGAGATTGGTAAATTATACAAGGTTGAGTATATGTAAACAAGCTAGTAATCGGGTCAAACTTCCAAGATGTGAAATGTTTTCAAATAGCAATTTGTTGACCACTCAGATTCTAAACATACTTTTCCAACGATTAAACATAAGAAACAAACATATTAATCTATTTTTTAATTACTATGAAATTATATTTTTTATTTTTATTTGTTTCGAAGATTTAAAGTTTAAAAATTAGAATTGAAATTTGGATTTAAGAGGTTAAAATTTAGGATTTAAAATTGTAAAGATATATATTAAGAGACAAAAAAACTATCAACTGGATACTGAAAATTGGATGTGTCTAAAATGAGCCCAAACATTTTTTGCATATTGGATGTGTCATTCTTTATTAATCATTGATTTTTTTAAAATAAGAATCGATGAATGCAATAAATATAAAGCATTGATAGACCTTAATAAATATAGAACATACTAATATATAAATAAAAAAGTATTTCATTTCTATATAATATATTTAAATAAATAAAAAAGAAAGATTAATATATAAATAATTATCAATATTTTTATTTATCAAAATTAATTAATAAGAATTATTGAATTTTTTATTATATTAAAAATAATACATTCATATTAAGATGTTACTTTTTGTTACAACAAAAAAAAAAAAGAAAACTTTTGATAAAATTACTATTTAACATATGATAGATTATCTCATATTAAAACTAAAAATATCTTAAATATATGTGTTTATTGAACATAGATTATTACTACCTAATATAAATTTATATAAATATTGTTATAAATAGATTTTCA
Organism: Stylosanthes scabra; assembly: GCA_036250425.1. Lineage (NCBI taxonomy): Eukaryota > Viridiplantae > Streptophyta > Magnoliopsida > Fabales > Fabaceae > Stylosanthes > Stylosanthes scabra. The sequence goes on from JASCZI010090955.1 coordinate 16,886, forward strand.
TTTAAAAAATTACATATATAATTACATAGAGAGACTATTTTTTTACAAAAGTAAAAATCATATAATTTTTTATTTGTTTCATTTATATTGGCAAAACAAATACTATAAAAAAAAATTACATTTATTGTTTTATATTTAATATATTTATTTGCCATCATATTTTATATTTATACATATATCAAAATTATCTCCTAACTATACATATATATATATAAAACAGCGTAAACAGTGTTTTATACATAAGTGAAACAAATAAAAAGTTATTATTAGATTTTTATTTTTATTAAAAAGTCACTTTTTTTATATAATTATACATGTAATATTTTTAAATAAAAATTTATTGATAACCATATTTATATAATTTTATATTACATAATAATCTATGGTCAATGACTATAATTATTTAAAATATTTTTAATTTTAATGTGAAATAATCTATCATATGTCAAGTAATATAAAAGAATTTATTTACTTGATATTTTATTTGTTGCAATAAAAAATAATATCTTAATATGAATTTATTTTTAATATAATAAAATATTCACTCATTCTTATTGATTACTATATGTTAATTTTTTTATTTAAATATATTATATAAAAATAAAAATTATCTTTTTTATTTATATATTAGTATATTTTATATTTGTTCGATTTATATTTATTGTATTCATTGATTTTTAATTAATGAAAATTAATAATTAATTAAAAAAATATGCATTCAATATGAACAAATTGTTTGAGTTTATTTTAGGCACACCTCTAAAGATTGCTCAATTCCTTATTGAAACTGTTTTAAAATTAAAATCAAGTCCAACAAAAACAAAAACTGTTTACAAATAAAAAGTAAAATAATTTGTCTACATGTGGATGCCTGATCATTTTCATTGAATATAATTTTAAGCATCAAGAAAGATTATGGAGTCTTCACTTATATTATTTATTTATTTATTGATTGATTGATGGATTAAAAATGAAGAAACTTTCAAGAGCAGTTGCGCAGTGACGTAACGCAATACGCACCTGAGCTGCTGATATTGATGAATTTTCAATGGGACACATATAAACCAAGCGAAATTGATTTTGTCATCAACATATATAAAAATTAGGTGATTTCTTCCACTAACTACTACACGAAGCTGATTAAGTTGGTTTGTTATGCGACTGTTATGTGTGTGATCCAGTATAATGTGAAATAATATTAAATAAAAATAACACAATAAATCTAGCCAATCAAGTATTTTACTCAATAAAGTCCAACCAAATTACTTTATTTTTCATAACAAAGTTTTCTCTCAGCTCGAAAAGAGCGTAGCCTTCTCAATTACGCTTCCTTATCATTTTTTTTTGGGATAAGTATACTTTTAGTCAAAAAAGTTTGATGGTAAAATCATTTTGATTACAACCTTTTTTTTAAAAAAAAATTGGTAACAAACGTTGTAACTTTTTTCAAAATGAATTGATTTACGATTTTGTCCCTATTTAAAAAAACATGCTGGTTTTTAAAGGTCTAGACCGTTAAACCGGTTTTAGGAGATTGAACCATCAATGCAATCACCACCATCACCATCACCACCATTAATACGATCAATCCACCATCAACACTATCACCATCATTAACACATCAATTCAATGTATACATTCAATTTCTAAAAAAAAAAAATTAATACATCAAATAAAAAGAGAAGATTCGGATTAATTAATCATCTTGCAATGCCTTACTTCTAGAACATTAGAAGGTAAATTCTGGTTTCCGGCTACATCTAGAACATTAGAAGGTAAACACAGTTTCAAGAAATAGGATGATCAATCATTAACTTTACATAACATAGATATACACAATAGAACCAAAAACAAAATGCATACCTTTTTACAAGACCTCCAGAAACTGATATACATGAGGTGTTGAAACCAAACACAGGCTTTGCAAATTCAAATTGAAACAGATCTAAAAATAGAGCAACGGAGTAGAAGCTCCAATGGCGGCAACAACCACCATTTCCGTCGAGCAGAACAGGGCGGAGTGGCTCAGTGACCACGGCGGCGGTTGTGGGACTAGAACCGCAGCTTGAAACTGTGGCTTCCTCAAGCACGGCGGCTTCTGGCAACAGCGGCGGCGGAGAGCTCGATGACAACATGGAGGTAACCCTTCTTCCTCCTCTTCTCGTCGCTCTTCCTCTCTCTTTGTTTGTTCTCCAGCAACGACGACGCGATGGCGACGAAGCACGGCGCCGACAGAGGAAGGTTCAGCGGTGGTAGCAGCTCGGAGTGGTGGCGGCGACGACGACAGCTCCCTCTTCCCTCTTCTCCGTCGCGTCTCTCCTTCTCTTCGTGTCGCTCTCTTTCTCCTTCACTTCGTCTCTCTCTTCACGACAACGGCACGACGACTCTCCTTCTTTTTGCCAGCGTTGTCGTCCTTCCCTTCTCCCTTTCTTCCATCTCCCTTCCATCTCTCTTCCGCCTCTCTTTCTTCTTCTTGGTTCTGATGAGTGATGATGATAATAATATTATTATTATAAAATTGACCCGGATCGGTTTTTAATGAACCGACCGATTTGAAACAAAGAAGAAGAAATTGGTGTAGTAAATTAGTGATACATAAAAGGGAAGAAGGGAAAAAATGTAAATTCGGACCATTTTAATATAAATTATAACGTTTGTGACTAATTTTTTACCTAAAATATGTTTGTGACTAAATTAATTTTTCAGTTAAACCTTTATGACCAAAATCATAGTTATCCCTTTTTTTTTTGTTTCATCTCATTATTAAGGTTATCATCCTTCGTCCATTTTGATTGCAGAAACATTCAATTCATTTCTAGTTCCTTTTAGTCGTTAGAGTACATTTGAGTGGTAAAAAATGATGGTGATGATGAAGACGAAGAAGACAACGAAGATGAAAATGGACGCTTAGGCGTTTTTCTGATTTTCATGAAAATCCGGTTCAGTTTTTCAAAAAAATTCACTTCACTTTTTCTTGAAAATTCAGATTTTTTTTTTAATGAAAATCCACTTCGTATTTTTCAGAAGACAAAGAAAAAGATGGGCACCTAGGCGTGCTTCTGATTTTCATGAAAATCCGGTTATGTTTTTTAATGAAAAATCACTTCGTGTTTTATTTTCAAAATCCAGCTAAGTTTTTCATGAAAATCCGCTTCAATTTTTCTTGAAAATCCCGTTCAGATTCAGGAAGTAGAAGAACAAGATCATCAACGACGATTACAACAACAACGACGACGATAATAACAACAACGATGACAACAACAACGTAACAGTTGAGGAGGAGGAAGAAGAGGTGAAAATTGAAGAGGAAGAAGAGTTCTGTTTTCTAATGAAAATTCACTTCGTTTTTTTCGAAATCTATCTGGTTCAGTTTTTCATGAAAATCAACTTCATTTTTTCTTGAAAATTCGCTTCAGTTTCTGGAAGTATAAGAAATAGAAGAAGATCATCAATGACGACAACAAAAGCAACATCAACAAAAACAACAGCAGCAACAACAACAACAACACCAACAACAAAAACAACATAACAATGGAGGTGGAGGAGAAAGAAGAGAAAATGAAAAAGGAAGAAGAAGAAAATGACGATAATGGCGACGGCAGCAACGATGGCAGTAGCGACGACAACAACGGCGGCGGCGGCAGCGGTAACAGCGATGGCAACACAGTAGCAGAAAGAAGAAGGAGGAAGAAGAGGAGGAATTGCAGAAAATCGGGGAAAGAGAAGTGCACGTTTTCAAATTTTGGTAGTTGAGATTTATGGGTTCTACGCACGCGCCAGGTGAGAGTTGGATTAAAATGTAACATGGTTGTGACTTGATTGATAAAGTAGATATATGTGTAGCATTATTGAAAATAATAATATTAATAATTTTTTAATTTTAAATAATTTTAAATAAGTTTTTAATAATATTAAATAATTTTTTAATGATATTAAATAATTTTTTAATGTTAATATTAATAAAAAAATATTATTAATAAAAATACATGAAATATTTTTTTAACTTATTAATGTATTCACAAAAAATAATATTAATATTGAAAATTATTTTTTTAACTTTAAACATCTATGTTAATTTTAAAGATAGTGAATATAAAATAAAAAATAATTAAGTAAATATAAACACAATATTTAATAAAATATTTTAGTCCATATATTATTTAAAAATATAATATTTTATTATATAATATATATTAGAAAATACACACAATTTTGTTAAGTATTTTCTATAGGTGCTTGCTATCATATGTTGACTGATTTGTATATATAGATACTTTAAATATGTGTACAAATATTTTCACTATATAAAGATTGAATAGTAATAGTCTATCTACTTGACAAGTGTCAATCTCTCAAAAGTTTGGCACAAATTCTTCATTCTCTAATGAATTGATATGTGTCATAACCTCAATACATTCCATCAATGCATCATTAAATGGAAGACCATGTAACGTGTTAGTTTAGTATGGCGCGGAATTTAAAATATCAATTAAAAATAATTTATACAATGCTCTTTTTACATTTTTTTCTCCCACTCCCCATACAAAACTCTAAATTTTGAATTATTAAATATATAAAAAGAAGATAATATTTTGGAATAAAAATAATATTTACAATAAAAAATATGAAATCTCCACTATATAAAGATTGAATAGTAATAGTCTATTTACTCGACAAGTGTCAAGCTCTCAAAAGCTTGACACAAATTCTTCATTCTTCAATGAATTGACATGTGTTATAACCTCAACGCATTCCATCAATGCACCATTAAATGGAAGACCATATAACGTGTTGCAGTTTAGTATGGCGCATAATTTAAAATATCAAATAAAAAATTATTTATACAATGCTCTTTTTACCTTTTATCTCGCACTCTACATACAAAACTCTAAATTTTGAATTATTATATATATAAAAAAATAAGATAATATTTTGGGATAAAAATTAATATTTACAACAAAAAATATGAAAATAAATTTAAAATTAAAATTTTCAATAATTAAATTTACAATAAAAAATATGAAAATAAAAATTGAAAGAAAATTTTATTATTAATTAATTTTTTTTGTATTTGTATTAAACCTAAAAGTATATGACTAAATTTTTTTTTATCAAAATATTAGTTAATTGATAATTGTCTAACTTAGTGAGTTGACCAAAGACATTATGATCTAGCGATTGCAAAATGATTAAACAACTTAAACCTTTTTATTAGAAAAAAGGAACAACATTTTTTTCAATTTAGATTTTGTAAAAGAAAAATGTAAAAAACAAGATGTAAATCTAATAATCTATCACTGACCTTAAGTATTTTACTTTTTCAGATAATATCTGTTAAGCACAAATGTACCAAATAATGGTCGAATGGACCTTAGTCGTGAAAGAGAATAAACAGTGAGAATGAGTGAGAGAGAATGTTCCTTCCGAAGAAAGCACTCGGAAGAGTCCGAGGGCTGAATCCGAAGAAGGTGGTTGATATGATTTGTGAATAGCACTAGAATCCCAAAATTATGATTATGAGATTCTAGGGCTAATATGGGAGGTTAGGGTTTAGAGAATGCGTACCTTAGGGGGTGTTTCCGCTATCTTATATAGCTGCGGGTGGTTAAGATTCGGATAGAGTCTCTTCATGATCCTATCGAATCTTTCCTTTTTAGTCTGATCTTTGATCCTATGGGCCAAGTAAATTGACTATTGATTATTGGATTGGGCCTTATTGGGCCGGTCCATAACATTGCCCCCACTCGGGAAATGAATGTGTGCATTCGATTTCCGAGTAGTTTGGTAAATTTCCGACTACTTTCTGTTTGATGCCGACTTAGTTATTTTTCAGACTGCTTACGTGTTAGGCAGTTTGTGGCATGTTGTTTTGCTTTTCTTCTGTTGACGTGGCTAAAAAGATGATGGCTTTTTCACGCTTTTCGAAAGAGAGAGTAGTGGGAGCGGTTTTCGAAATTTCAGTAACCGTCCCATCATTAGTACTTGTCCCTTTGGATTCTCGTAGCGTGTTGAATAAGCTTTGGGGATTCAAAATTAAAACTTTTCATTTCTCTTGAACTTTCTTCTCTTTCTTTCTGAGCATTCTTGGCTTTCTCTGAAGAAAAAGGAAATCGTTTTTCTCCAAGTTCCAGAGACTCTTTTCACAGGTACTGTTCATCTCTGCATTTTTGTCTTTTATTTGTACTCGTGTGTGTTCGTCTGGTCTTCATGTTCTGTGTCGTTCCTCAAGAATGTTTCTTTTGTCTTCTGTCCTTCACCTCTTCTTCTTCTCCATTTTTCTTAAACTTCGCTTCCTGCATTTTATTGCAAGCTTAATTTATTTATTAAAAAATCAGAAATGGGGAAGAAGAGGTCTTTCCAAGACGTGAAGGTTCCTCGTCCCTTGAATGAGGCTGAAACCCACCTCTACGGTTGGGTTGAGGAGGCTGAACTCACTCAACCGTCTGTGGTTGAGAGTGACTCGCTGCCTGAGTTCCGTCGCAACTTTCCGTTGATGGAGGACTCAAGGGCGGAGAGGGATTATGTGTTGGAGGCTGCTGGGCCGTCCGATAAAGTGCCCTTCTGAGCGGGTGAGGGGGGTCCTCACTTTTTGTGGGTGTATAAGGAGTTATTCACCCGCCTGGGAGTACGCCTTCCTTTCTCAGACTTCCAGAGGGATGTGATGACTCGTTGTCGAGTGGCCGTCAGCCAACTTCATCTAAACGGGTTGGGTTTCATTTTGACTTTTGAGAAGATGTCTGCATTATGGATTCCGCCCCACCATCCGTCTCTTCAAGTTTCGGCTATATCTCGTTCCGGGCTCGACAAGGGCATGAGCTTTTTGACTCCTATGAGGATTCGATTCAGGAGTTCAAATGAGACTATTTCAAGGTCTTGCCTGCTCCGGGCAAGCGCGCTTTCTGGCTCGATCATGAGAATAATCCGTTCTCCTGGGTTTACTGGAACCCTAAGGTGAAGGATTTTACTGTGTATAATCTGGAGCCCTTGGAAATGGCCGCCTTTAAGTTCCTTGTTTCGCTTCCGGCTGGTTTGCCGAAGAGGAACAAGTTCACTTGTTGTTGGATTTTGGATAGTCCCGACGCCGAAGTTGGAAAGTATCTTGGTATATTAGTTTATGAGCAATTTGTCGTTTGTGCTTTTGTTATGCTATCTTTGCTGTTGTTGATACTTTGCTTTCTTTTCTTTTTGCAGACGATTTGCTAGACGTCAAGATGAAGAAGACAAAGCTTGACAACTTGTTGGCTATGATGGCCGATCCGACTAGGATGGCTCATTGCGCCATCCTTCTGACTGGCCGCCCCTCTGCTACTGCTACTGCTGCTGCTGCTGCCGCTGCTCCTGCCTTTGGTCCTACCCCCGCGGAGTCCTCGTCTCAAGTACCTCCCGCTCCGACTGCTTCTGAGACGCAGAAGGCCAAAAAGCAGTCCTCTAAGCGTGAGCGTGCCCGGGTTATTGACCTTGAGGGTGAGGAGGGGTTGAAGGAGGATCCTTCTGCTGATCTGCAGCGGAAGAGGCAGAAGAGGAAGGGGAAACAGGATGACGTCTTCGACCGGGTGCTCGGGGATGATTCCGCCTGGAAGCACGAGGTGGATCCCGTCAAGGTGGCTTTTCCGGAGAGTTTCAATTATCGGAAGGCCTTGAATACGGGTATGACTTCTGCTCATGTGAGGGAGGCCCTTGTCAAGATGCCCCCTGAGCAGCTTCTCGGCGAGCCGTATCATCTTTCTACCAAATCCCTTGCCTGTCTTCAGGTAGTTTGAATACTTTTAATGCTTTGATGTGAATGTTATATTTGCGTTGTCCACCTTCTTACTCTGTTTTGTTGGAGCAGGTGGGTGTGGAGACCTCTTTGGCCGCCAAGGTTAAAGCTGAGAAGGAGCTCTCGACCGCCCTTGATCAGATTGAGATCTTGAAGGGGGAGAGAGATTCAGCTTTAGCCTTTCTGCCCTTTAAAGAGAAGGCTGACAATCTTAAGGATCAGCTATCTGAGAAGACAGGTGAGTACCAATCTGCTCTTGATCGGATTACTCAACTGGAGGAGGATAACGGGGTGCTGAAGACCCAGTTAGAGTCCTCCCAGCTGTCTTTGGAAGGGGAGAAAAAGCGGTTGGCGGCTACGGAAAAGCAGGCGTGGTCTCTTGCTGCTTCGCTGAAGACTTGTCAGGCGGATCTGAGCAAGGCCACTGAGGCGTCTGAGTATTGGCGCACTGAGTGGCAGAAGCTTGGTACCAAGGTTACGAAGATGTGTTAAGAGACTTTGGATATATGCTTAGACCAAGTCTCTCATCTCTTTCCTGGTGTAGATTTTTCTGCCATAACTCTGAAGTCCCGATGGGATCCGAAGGGTAGTAGGATCTACGTTCTGCAAGAGTCGGATGTGGAGGAGGAACCTCCTCAGGCTGAGGTGGTCGTGCCAGAGCAGCGTCCAGAAACTACCACTCAGGCCTCGCAGCCGGCGGCTGGAGATGTGGCAGGAGTTAGTGGGGAATGCCCTGCTTAAGATTTTTGTAAATTTCTAAATATTTTTCTTTTGACTGGTTGGTTATATCCTTTGTGGCTTTTCTTGACATTGCGTCCCTTGGACGTTTACTCTTTGTGAATATTGGCTTTTTTGACCACTTTTGAAGTTTGTGGCCTAAAAAAATGTTTTGCATCATTTGCTCGCTTCTTTTTTACTTTAGCTGATTCTGTGCTTAGCGGTTATCTTACGCTTTTGGTGCGTTGGCATTTAGTGATGCTTGCTTGCGCTTGGTGCACTTTACTAATTGCGCTTTTGTTAAGTTTGTTTGTCGCGATGTCTTTAACTGTTTTTAGACTATCGGTTTGCCTAACTTGTGTTATTTGCAACTCATCATCCGAGTGATCAGTTCGGCGTGGTGCCGTGGTGTCTGTTCCGACCACTTTGTAGGTTGCCCTTTGGGTTAATTTTAAAGCCTTAATTTTGGCCCCCGGGCTCTTTGTTCTCTTTTTTAGACTAGAAATGATGCATAATGAACAATGCTTAAATAACAAAAGAATATAAATCTAAAGGTAAAGTATATCTTTATTGATAAGGGCCAAGGTGGCGGGAACGCTTACATGCTTCATTAAAACCTCGTCATCCGAAAAACCCTCTTGGGGAAAAAATAAAGATGGGAGGAAAAAGAGTACGTGCTACTACGTTCTGCTTACATATGGTACATTTTCAGGTTTGATATGTGCCAAGTTCTTGGCACTTGTGCCCCCTCAACTGTATGGAACTTGTATACCGCCTTTCCGAGCACTTCAACAACTTGGTAAGAGCCTTCCCAATTTGCTCCTAGCTTTCCTTGGGCAGCATTCTTTCCTCCAATGTCAGACCTTCTTCGCACCAAGTCTCTTGCTTTGAGCTCTCCGCTCTTTACTTTCTTGTTGTATCGGGCTGCTAAGAGTTCCTTTTCCGCCTTGTGTCTCATTCTTGCCTCTTCTCGGACCTCGGAGATTAGATCTACATCGACCTCTCTACTCTTTTCGTTCTCCTCCGAGTTATAGGCTGTGACCCGACTGGTTTCTTCAGCTAGTTCCAAAGGCACCATGGCCTCTGTGCCATAAGTAAGTCGGAAGGAGGTTAACCCTGTCGACGATTGCTCCGTAGTTCTGTATGACCAGAGGACACTTCCGAGCTCTTCCGCCCAGCAGCCTTTCTTGTCGTCAAGCCTCTTCTCTAATCCGTTTAGGATTATTTTATTCATGGCCTCGACTTGTCCATTGGCTTGGGGGTGCTCTACCGAGGAGAATTCCTGATGGATGTGGAAACCTTCTAAGAACTCTTTGAATTTCTTGTCAGCAAATTGGGTTCCATTGTCAGAAGTGATGACTCTTGGTACTCCGAACCTAGTAATTATGTTGTTCCACACGAACTTCCGGCATTGGGCTGCTGTGATTGATGCAAGCGGTTCTGCTTCCACCCACTTTGTGAAGTAGTCAATGGCTACAATTAGGTACTTGACTTGCCTGGGTCCTTTTGGAAAAGGGCCGAGGAGGTCTATTCCCCATTTGTCAAACGGGTGAGACAATGGACGACAGCTTGGTGACTGGAATTTGCTGCACCTTGGCGTGCTCTTGGCACCTTTGACACTTCTTGATGTATTACATGACATCAATTTTCATGTGAGGCCACCACACTCCAGCTAGGAGGATTCTTCGAATGATGGTTTTCACTCCTTGGTGTTGACCGCAAGCCCCTTCATGTACTTCAGCTATGATAGTGGGGACCCTTTCTTTTTCTACACATTTGAGGAGAGGCTTAGCTGCTGCTCTCCGGTATAATTCTTCGCTAACCATGACATAATTCGCTGCTTCTCTTCTGAGGTGGTTGGCGTCATATTTTTCCTTTGGAAGAATCCCCTTCTCGAGGAAGTTAATTATGGGAGTTTTCCAGCTGCTTTCAACTGAAACTGCCAGCACTTCTTGGGGTTCATCAATGGAGGGCTTCTCCTTGATCTCTTGGATCAGGGTGCGGTTGCTTCCGCTCGGTTTTGTGCTGGCTAGCTTTGACAAAGTGTCCGCTAGGTCATTTTCCTTCCGAGGGATATGCTTCACTTGCACTTGTTTAAAAGAGTTTTGAAGCTCTTTAACTTTCTCCAAGTACTTTGCCATTTGGGGATCCTTGGCCTGATAACTTTCGTTCACTTGGGAGGTGACGATTTGAGAGTCGGATCTTATCTCCAGCTCGAGGACTCCGACCTCTTTCGCCGGTCTTAATCCTACTATCAGTGCCTTGTATTCCGCCTGGTTGTTACTTGCTTGGAATTAGAAGTTTATTGCCATCTCTATGGTGACTCCGTCTGGTCCTTCCAGGAGCACGCCTGATGCATGTGCATCTTAGGTTGTTTTTAGCTTCAATTTCTCTTTATTATTGTGATAATCTTGGTGAATTATTGTTATTAATTGATCAATCAAACAAACTTGATGTTCTTTGAGTTGTGTTTATGTTTTTAGATGATTCACTAAGAGTTTTAGGTAATTAAAGACCAAATGAGAGGGATTGAAGAAAGGAGAATGAAGAGGAGAAGAAATCAAGAAATTGGCTAAGTATCATTGCCCACGTATGACGTGGAGTCCCACGTCATACGTGGGAATTAGAAGCCAAAAGCACCAAAGTAGACAGAAGCCACACGTTATACGTGAGCTCCCCACGTCATACGTGGGAATTAAAGCTTCAAAAGCCAAAATATGACAGAGAGCACACGTTGTACGTGGCCCCTCACGTCATACGTGAGTCATTGAGCATCCAAGAAGCATTTTGGGGCAGAATCCACACGTTATACGTGGGAAGAGGACGTCATACGTGGGTGTTTGAGGAATTAGAAGCCAATTGAGGCAGAAGCCCCACGTTATACGTGGGACAGCCACGTTATACGTGGGAATGAGAGGCAAGCAACGTTAGTTTTATCCAAATCCATTCCAATCCAAGTTGTTATGCCTCAAATCCATTCATCAATCAAAGGATTTAATTGAAGATTACAAGATATGATTGATTGAAGACTCAAGAGAAGAAGATAAAGGCTTATAACTATAAGAGATAAGATTAGGATTAGATTTGGATTAGATTAGATTTGATTTGATTTGATTTGTAAATTAGTTTTAGATTAGTTTTAGGAGTATAAAAAGAGAGAGTTTTCTCTCAGCAAGGAGGTTACGGAGTTAGACGTTCATTCTTATAATTTTAGGTTTTAGTTTTTATCATGCAAGGCTAAACTACTCCATTGTTAAGGGTGAGGAGCTCTGTTCACCCAGCATGAGGTAGTCACTATGTACATTCGTTTATTAATTCATTGAGGTATTTTCAGTTATCTTCTAAGTATGATTTAATTTTCCGTTCTTCATCCCAATGGTTTAGAATCACCGAGAGGGGTTCTCTACTTGTCTAGGGCTAGATTGATAAGATTGAGAGGTCTATTGATTTATGCTAGCTGGAAATTAGATCACATAATAATTAGGTCTAACTAGAGATAGTCAAGCTAATTGTTATGCAACTAAAATTCTGTGGGTTAAAATTGGATTAGAACTAGTTTGGATATTGTGACATGTAATCTGATCTAGGATCACTTTTGAGACTCATAAGGGTTAGAATCGGATTTAGATCTTCATCTAGTTATTTAATTGATTGACTAAGAGATTAGCTTTTGATTAGGTAATTAGAAACTGAGTCACTAAGAGATTAGGGCTTAGTTACACTAGATTGTTGTGCTTGATAACTGAGAACCTAGAATTGATATTCGAATGTATGCATTGGCCCTCAAGGGAAAAACATCTCTGAAGCTCTTAACACTCCATTCATCATATTAATCTCAAGAAATATTTTATGTACTCTGTTCTTATTTGTTTTCTTAAATTCGAATCATTCATCATCACTACTCTCAAGGTTTTATTCGAATCTGCTTAGTTTAACTAAGGGATAGTATTGCTTGGTCCTTTATTCCTCGTGGGAACGATATCCACCTCACCGTGGTATTACTTGAACGATACGGTGCACTTGCCGTTTAACGCCCATCAACGCCCCCTCCACTTCCTTTGTTATTTGAGGATCCATCTACGTGGAGGATCTATGCCAAAAATTCAGGGTTTGAGGCATTGGGAGTGAGTTCCGCAATGAAGTCAGCCATTACTTGCCCTTTTATTGTCGTCCTTCCTTCATAGCTGATGTGGTACTCCGAGAGCTCCACTGACCAGCTCAGCATTCTTCCGGCCATATCCGGCTTCTGCAACACTTGTCTTAACGGCTGATCCGTTTTAACAACAATGGGATGGGCTTGAAAATACTGTCTTAGCCTTCTGGCGGTTACAATCAGCGCTAGTGCTAGCTTTTCCAACCTTTGGTATTTCAGCTCCGCCCCTTGCAGGGTTTTGCTTACGAAGTACACAGGCTGCTGCACTTTATCCTTCTCTTTGATTAGGGCTCCGGTCACTGCTTCTTCAGTTGCGGCAAAGTAAACTATTAGAGGTTCTCCTGGTTCCGGCTTGACTAGGACTGGGGGTGCGGATAGGTACTCTTTGAAGCTTTTGAAAGCTTCTTCGCACTCTTCCGTCCACTTGAACTCCGCTCCTTTTTTCATCAACTTGAATAGGGGGGCCGCTTTCATAGCTGAGGCTGCTAGGAACTTGGAGAGGGCTGCTAGCCTGCTAGTCAGCATCTGTACTTCTTTCAAAGACTCCGGCTGCTTCATGGAGATAATGGCTTGGCATTTTTCTGGGTTAGCCTCGATTCCTTTGTTGGTTAGCATAAAACCGAGGAATTTTCCGGCTTCGACTGCAAAGGCGCACTTTGCTGGATTCAAGCGCATTTGGTGCTCCCGTAATTTGCTGAAGACCTTCTCCAAATTAGAGATTAATTCTTCCTCCGCCTTTGCCTTGACAAGCATGACATCCACGTATACTTCGAGGATGCCCCCGAGTAGTTCCTTGAATACTCTGTCCATGAGCCTTTGGTATGTAGATCCTGCATTCTTCAATCCGAACGGCATTACTTTGTAGTAAAAGCTGCTGATGGGAGTGATAAATGCTATCTTTTCAGCGTCTTCGGGATACATTGGAATCTGATTGTATCCGGAGTAAGAATCCATGAACGAGAGGAATTTGTATCCGGAAGCTTTGTCTACCAATCCATCAATGCTTGGGAGTGGGTATGGGTCTTTAGGGCATACCTTATTCAGGCTAGTGTAGTCAACACACATTCGCCACTTCCCATTGCTTTTGGGTACCATTACCACGTTGCTGAGCCATGTGGGTACTTAATCTCTTGGATAAATCCTGCCTCGAGAAGGCTTTGGACCTGCTTCTTTGTTTCAGCCACCTTTTCCGGGCTCATTCGCCGCAGCTTTTGTGCTACTGGCTTGCTTCCGTGTATGATGGACAGCTTGTGGCTGGAAAAGTTTGGGTCTATTCCAGGCACGTCAGCTGCTATCCCTACAAAGAGATCGGAATTCTGCTTCAAAAACTGAGTTACCTTCTCCTTCAGTTCTTCTGGCAGCTTCTTTGTAATCATGGTCACTTGCTCGAAATGTTTCCCTACTTGGACTTGTTGGAGATCGCCTTCCAGCTTTGGTCTCTCATGGACCTTCTTTTCTGGTGGTCCCAGATCTACTAAGAGGCATCCTTTGGCTCCATCCAGCTTCTCTAGCTTCGGAAGTTGCTCTTTGGAAATGTGTAAGGTGGCGTTATGGCACTTCTCTGCTTCTTGTTTGTCTCCACGAAGTACACCTACTTTTTCCTCCGTCTGTTATGAACTTCATTGTCAGGATGGAGGTTGCTACAACTGCTCCTATCCGGTTGAGGGTCGGTCTTCCCACAATCGCATTGTAGGCGGAGTTGTGGTTAACGACCAGCCACCTTACTTTTGTGCTTCGCCTATTTGGTGGGTCCCCAGTAGTGGCCCATAATGTCACGAAACCATCTGGGGTTACCCTTTAACCAGAGAAACCGATTAACTCGTCGGAATGACTTTCCAAGTCTTTATCAGTGAGTCTGATTGCATCAAAGCAGCGTCAGAAGAGGATGTCTGCAAAGCTTCCTTGGTTTATGAAGACTCGTCGGATTGTTGCGTCAATGACATCCATGGAAATCACTAAGGGAGGATTTAGAGTGTCTGTTGTTCTTCCGATCTCTTCCGAACAGAACGTGATTTCTGGAGGTGGTTTATCATGCAACGTCCTAGGCATGACTTCCACGGCGAGGCATGAGTGTTTGCTCCATTTGGCCGCTTTCCGGGATGGTGGGTTTCCTTCATCCGGAAGCCCTCCTGAAATGATTTTGATCTCCCTTCTAGTCACACCGTCTTTGGGCTCATCGTTTCCTTTAGTGGACTTTTCCGGGCTGTCTACCCTTTGCCTTGTCCTTCTATCATCTCTTCGGTCACTGCTTCTTCTGGTGTATTCACGGAACTTTCCCTTCTTCAAACCCTTCTCGACAAATTCGAGGAGGTCACGGCAATCTTCTGTCTGAAGACCATTTTGCTTATGATACTTGCAGTAGGCATTCCGGTCTCCTCTATGACTGTTCTTGATTGCCCGTGGTGCAGGGATTCTCTCCACTTGTGATACTTCATGAAGGAAGGTTGTTAGTGAGACATTCAGTGCATTGTAGTAGGATCAGCCAGAGCGCTGTTCTCGTATGCTGCGGTCTTCTCGCGGCAGATCCTTCCGGTTAGTTTCCTTCTTGTCACGGTCAGTTTTCACTGCCGTTTGTCTTTCTTCTTGTTGCAAGTACTCGTGAGATCTGTCCTGAATCTCCTCCATTGTTTTGGGTTGCCTTTTGGTAAAGCTTTTGAGGAATGGGGTATCCTCTCTAAGGCCTTTAACCAATGCTATGAGGGTTGCTTGACATTCCAGTCCCTCAATCTGAGTGCACTCAGAGTTAAAACGGTCCAGATAGTCTCGCAGAGACTCTTCCGGGTTCTGCACGATCGAATAGAGGTTCAGGCAGGTTTTTGGGAGCTTTCTCCGAGTGGTAAAGTTTTTCAGAAAACCTCCAGACAGGTCGGAGAAGCTTTTAATGCTTCCGGGTGCTAAGGAGTTAAACCATGTCAGCGCGTCCTTTTTGAAGGTCACGGAAAAAGCTTTGCACTTTGTAGCATCCGAGGCGTTAAGGAGCACCATCCTATTGTCGAAGGCATCTAGATGATGCTTCGGATCACTGCTTCCATCGTATGGCTCCATATCCGTCGGGTACTTGAACTTTTTAGGGAGCTCTTCCGAGAGGATTGTGTAAGAACCCGCTTTATCGCTACGCTTTATCTTAAGCCACGGTTTTGGCCGGAATGTCTATCACGAACGTATTTGATTTCACTTGTTTGAAATAAAATTGTGTGATGTTAGAATAGTGACTTGGACGATGATGATGATGATTCTAAGACGATGATGCTAATCTAGCGCTACGCTTTTGCCTTACGGCACGCTTTTAACGGTTTTGCTAAAACGCGCGGAATTTCGTATATGAGCATGGAAGCCCTAACCGAGTTACTTCAGCCCTAAATTGCCCAAAAATAAAAATAATTACCCATGGTAATTAGGTTTACTTGCTAATTACTCATAAAAGTCACCATGATTAAAATAATAATACTTTTTCTTACACACCTTTTTAATCCTATTGGTTGCATGGCCTCAAGCAATGAAAAGCCAATGAACCTCCTTTCTTTTCCTTGCTATTCGAAGCTACTACCCCCCTAGCCCTAATTCACTTCTAATTAAACACTTAACCTAATTACTAACTCATTTTACCTCATACAACAATTTACCACTTCAAACAACTCACAAATTCTCTCAATCTCTCTTGCCACATCCGAAGCTACTCTCTCTCTTACTTCAACTCATTTCCAAAAATTTAACTCACAAAAACACCTTTCCAACACTCTCTTTCATCACTTTAAAGATCAAACACTAATAGCCTTCAAGAACACAACATGAACTTGATGAACACTCATCAAGAACATTGAAGAACATCACCACACCACTGCCAAACCAACATCATCTCATCACCATTCTTCTCATATCAAGCTTCTTATCACCTTCTTCTCTTCATCTACTTCATCTTCTTCCTCATCCTCAAAGGTAAGTGCAAACCCTAGTTCATCCATACAACTAAAATAATGAACTAAAGCTCTCTAATATTTTTATGAAACTAGGTCACTCTTCTTCTTCTTTGGCCGAGACATACCCCTTCCTTCTTCAAGGTTTTCCTTCATTTTTATCTAAGGTAATGAAGCTATCTTCACTACTCTTCATGTCCGAACCCTAAGTGCTTTCCATGGCTCATGTTTTCTTGTTTTCAAAAATAAAAATGGTAGCTTTTGGACGTCCAAGTGCACGGTTGAAGCAAGCTCGAGTAAAGGCTAAGAAAATTGATATTTTGATAAGTGATCTTGGTGATTCGAAAGGCAAGCTACACCCTAAGGTAAGGGGTTAGGCTTAGATTAGATATATGTGCTACTTGTGCTATGTGATGTGCTTGTTTGCTTGCTTGAATGCTATTGCCATGATATTGCCTATTGCTTGCTTGAATATTGTTTGAAAAGCCTTTCTATAAAAAGTGGCCTTTGGCTGAATTGATGGTGCTCAAGAGATGAGCTTTTGATGATCAAAAATGATATGAAATGTTGTGTGCTTAATGGCCGAGAGGTTATCACCCTTGGGACAAAAGATTTCATAAAACATAAACTACTAAATCGGTTAAAAAAAGTAAAATATAATAAAAATGATGTTTTTATGAAGATGACGGAAAAAGGGTAATATAAGTATCTTAATATGTTTTCCAAAAATGAAACTTAAATTTTAATGTGAAAAATAAGTGTTTTTGATATAAAACTTAAAAGATTAAGTCTAGGTGGTAAATTAGTAAAACTAGTAAGTAAAGACTAGGTAAAAAGGGGTAAAAAT
>JASCZI010090955.1:34285-44625 GCA_036250425.1 Stylosanthes scabra
TAAATTTGTTTTCAAAACTGTTTTAAATGGGGTCTTATATGTGTCCAATGAGTCTAAATATGAAATTTCACCTTAGAATAATAAATTTACCTTAGGTAAAAAAATTGTTTACTAAAACTAGTTAAAATCGAACCGGTTATGGGTTTAAAGAGGGCCGTTTTGTCTTTTTAAAAGTGTCTTTTCTTAAAACTGTTTTTACCACATGTAAACGAAGATGTTAGTAGAATAATGCAACTGTTTTGGGTTTTAAAAGGATTTAAAATGAAAATGTTATGAATTTATTAGTAAAATAGGTTAACTCGGTAAATAAGGAAATATGAAGAGGGTAAAATGGTCCTAAAAGCTATGTAATAAATAAAAATGTTTTAATGGTAAATAAAGGTATATTTTAGAATGGTAATGGCGCTGGTTTGAGTTAAAAAGAATAAAAGAGGAATAAGATATTTAATTTATACTAAGCTAAGTTAAAACCGAAAAGCTAGAAAACTCCTAAATTAGAAGATAATGAAATTCTCATAAATAATCCTTAATAAGTGAAAAGATAGAGAATGATAATATATTATAAGTGCTGGAATATCATAAAATATTAAAAGACACCAAGAGAATGCTATACGATAATACGGTTAGTGAACCGGTTAAACCGATGAGTTGTAAGAGTGGAAAGAAGCTAAATCAGAGGCTAAGATTATCGTGATGATATAAGCTCTGAGTATTAAGTTTGAGAGAATGTGGTAATACATAAATCAATATAATAATTAAGTGCCAAGGTGTGACCATATAACCTTAGATGTGACGGTTGGTACCGATTCGGTTTGGTCGGCGATGGTATGAGACAAGACGATCGAACCGGGTTTTTCGTTTGGGAATGGTTCATGGCTCTGGACCGGTTTAATCCCTTAAGAAGGATTGGTTTGGCAACCGACCAAGTATCGGTGCTATCGGACTTGTGTCACTGTCAGACTGGTTGGTTCAGCTAAGTCATGTAGACCGAAGGCTAATCCTGCTACAAAGATGCTACTCCGTCTAACGGTTCAGAGGAACGAACCGGTGAGATGTTAAAGACTACGAGATGATGATATGGTTGAATGCTAAAGCTAAAGAAAGGCTAAACCCAAGGGCTGGGTGTTATCCCGCTTGTCTGAGAATTAAGCTTGAATGGCTAGCTACCTGAAAGGCAATAATGATCATCCTGTTCCCCCTGTCGATGCGGTTTCTTTGCTTTACGGAGCTATTTTCTGGTGACGGGATCCTCACCATTTTGTCTGGAGTACCTAGGGTACCTTATGCTACATGTTCTAGCTGAAGGAACATGGCCGCTTTGGGTAGCTGAAGCCCACGACATTCGACAGTGGGTGAATCATACTTTGGTTTGATCCTAAGTAATCGTCGGGTGCGGGAAGCAAACCGACACATGAGCTCATGGCCTGCATTAGGAACAGGCATGAATCATATTGTGTGTTGCATTTGTGTGTGAATTGCATCTATTGTTTGTGTGTGCTTTATATTTCTGCCGTTGCTACTTGCTATCCTATGTAACGTCAGCCCCTAAGATAAAGTAGTTGCCCTCATGATACCCCGAGCTGGGAACCTTAGGTTCTCACCCCTTTCTTCTTACACTATGCAGGACTTCTTCTTCTCTCTCTTTATCTCTCATTCTCTCCGATACAATGACGCCTACTGCACCACGTCCTCCCCGTCCTGCTGGCTCTCCAAGCTCGTCTGTTTCATCTGGTTCCAGTGGGAGTTTCCACTGGGAACGTGAGAGATCCCCTCGTACTCCTTTGCCGCTGCCCGCTCCGTTACATGCACCCGGGCCGATGTACCCTGTTCCTCGTACTCCGATGACGGGTGCGAGACGATACCGTAGCCTGTTCTTCCGTCGCCGCGTTGCACCTCCTACTCCTCCCTATCCTTCTCCCCCACCTAGTGGTGAGGAACCCTCGGAGGGTACGGTTGACCCTGACGAGCCTGACCATGAGGATATTGTGTACCCTGCTGGCTACGAAGCCTATCATTCTGATACCTCCTACGGTTCTGAGAGGGAGAGTGTCAGTGTTAGCTCCGCTCCTTCCAGTTGCCACTCCTCGGACGATTCTTCTTCTAGTGGTTCCATAGGGTATGGTGAAGCCTCCAGTGGCTTGGCAAACGACTGTGCGTCAGACGACGATCTGGTGAACCGTCATTTTGCCGGGACATTTCCGTTAGCTACTGGGGTGATATGGTTGAGTCTTAGTACCTCATGAACTGTTACAACAGTACGAGGTCTAGGATTAGTTAGTCAGGTTGGACTCAGTTACGTGACCTTAGCTGGGGTCGGGTTCAACCTGTAGGGCATCAGTTTGCGTTGTACTTTGTTTATTTGTACTTTTCCCTTGTACATCCTTTCAGTTGGGTTTTCTGTATTTGGAAATTATCTGGTAATCTTAATTATATGCAATTTCCTGTTTTACTTATAACTGTTATTTAAATGTTTAATTTATTTGTGATCCGAAGGATATTTTGTTGCTATCGTTACGCTACATCACGACAGGCTTGTAACTTTTGGAATTTTAGAGTTAGGTTTTTAGTGACATCTTCGGCCGTAAGTGTGATCATGACCTACCGAAAGTCGGGGTGTTACAGATTGCGAGCGAGAAGGGATGTTTGCTGTGTTCTCTCGCTGGCGGATTTCCGGCTACAATTGACGGTTTCCATGTACGGGAACACGAGTCACCCACCCCTTCGTCTTCGTCAATGTAGGAGAGCCTATTCTGGAGTTTTTGCTTCAACTCTTGATCGCGCTTTTCAGCTTCTTCCAACAAGGCTTGCTGTCTCGCGACTATGGCTTTCGCCCGTTTCATCGCCTCGGAAGCGATCTCCACCTCACGAGTCTGTCTCTCAAGGAGTTCTCTCAGGGCAGTTTCCATTTGTTGGATGTTCTGGTTTGGGGGGATTATCCCCTTCTCTGGGGTAAACTGAGGTATGCTTTCGTCTCCCGACTCGATTCCAAAGTCTATTTCCCCACAGACGACGCCAATGTTAAGCACAAAGGTACCAAACAATGATCCAATGGACCTTAGTCGTGAGAGAGAATAAACAGTGAGAATGAGTGAGAGAGGATGTTCCTTCCGAGGGAAGCACTCGGAAGAGTCCGAGGGCTGAATCCGAAGAAGGTGGTTGATATGATGAGTGAATAGCACTAGAATCCCAGAATTAGGATTATGAGATTCTAGGGCTAATATGGGAGGTTAGGGTTTAGAGAATGCGTACCTTAGAGGGTGTTTCCCTAGCTTATATAGCTGCGGGTGGTTAAGATTCGGATAGAATCTCTTCATGATCCTATCGAATCTTTCCTTTTTAGTCTGATCTTTGATCCTATGGGCCAAGTAAATTGGCTATTGATTATTGGATTGGGCCTTATTGGGCCGGTCCGTAACAATATCGTAAATAAATTTAAAATAAATATGCATATCGATTTAACACTACGGAAATACTCTAGTAACATATAAAGCATATGGAAAAGTATGGATAACCAATATTTTTCTAACCAACAAATCAAACAACTTTGTATTTAGAACATCCGTAATCACGGTATATAGAACATCCACAATGAAAGTCATAGATCATCCAAAACTTAAAGCAATTATCAACTAACTTTGTATCTTTTGAAACAGAACATTCGAAACCTAAAAAAATAGAACATCCAATTTAAGTTGTTGGCTGATATTGGTTGCATTTTTTTTCCACCAAACCATTTTCGTTAGCATTTACCCTTAATGCAACTTTGAGATCCTCAGTCAGCAAAATTGCATTCATTTTTTGTTCAGCAAACAGAGGCCAAGCTATTAATGGAACTCCATTCATGACACCCTCAAGTATTGAGTTCCATCCACAATGTGTTAAAAACCCACCAATCGCATCGTGACTAAGAATTCGAGCTTAAGGTGCCCAAAGAGGAACCACCAAACCTTGTTTCTTGGTCCTATCTAAGAACCCAGATGGTAAGAATTGTAAAGTGTTCTCACCATTATTATTACCACTAAGGTAAGAAGCATTTGCGGATTCACTTGGTGCTCTCACAACCCACAAGAATTTTTTGCCACTAAACTCTAAACCCATTGCAAGCTCATTCAATTGATCTTGTGATAATGTCCCACCACCTCCAAAGCACACATAGAGAACATAATTTGGTGCATGATTGTCCAGCCATCTCAAACATTGATCAGAATTTGCTTCACTTCCTGAAGCCTTTTGGATAATGGGTCCCACGGGATAAACCGTTGGATAGCCATAGCCTCTACCTTCCTCTGTCAATGCTCTTATAGGCTCTGCTTCAATTCCTCTGAAGCTATTCACTAAGATCCCATCAGCAAAACGTAGTTGTTTACATCGTTGAAGAAAATTTTTATATAGTTTGCTGTTTCGGTCCTGCACCGGGTACGGAAGATCTCTACCGGGTACCGGCATGCAACCGGGAACTGGAATCGGCTCTGATATCTCTCTGAACTCCCCGGTTACCGTCTCGTCCAGTTTCGGTAGAAATAAGCAAAAGGAGAGTGTCATAGCTGTTAAGGGAAAGTAAACAAAGGATAACAAGTTCATTTCCTTTGCAAGAATAAGTGCATGGATTGCAAAAAGGTCAGCAACAATAGCAACAAGCCTAGAGCTCGAATACAACGACATCAAACCGTCGCGAATCGATGGCAGAGAGCGAGAGACGGCGGTTTGCACGGTGAATGCAACCGGAGCCTCTTGTGGTAGGTCTTGGTTGTGGATTGGGGGAAGGAATGTGTAGTTTATAGTTGAAGGGAGTGATTGAAGGATGGCTTTGGAGGGTTCGGAAGCAGGGCCATTGTTCCCAATTGTGGGAATAAGGAGTGTGATATGGAAGCTTTTAAGGAGGTTGACAAGTCTTTTTGCAAACTCAATGATCGAAGAAAGATGGCTGAACCCTGGACTTGGAATAATAGCTACGCAGTTTGGCTTCTCCATGTGAGTCAGACGCTAATAATGCAGTGACAGATTTATGCTTCTCAAATATGGACCAACATATATCTATACCTATAATGTATTGGTGAGCATAGAGCATCCAATGAAGCAGGAGGTATCACTCATTTACGCCTCTTAGTGGAATTTTTTATTAATTGTTTCTATGTTTCTATGTCTATTTCATCCATCAAAGTATTTAATCTATTAAAAGGGCTTGATGTTATTGTGAACACGGACTAAAAAGTTTAAGTCATGATGAAGTGATGATGACGAAGATGACTTAATTAAGTGTGAACATGAATATGTCTACCTTATTCATGTATTGCTCGTTATTTCCCTCTCCATGAAGCATGAGGTGGCAATTCCACACAACTTCAGTTTGGCGCCCAAAAATTTGGCAAAAATCCAGGCGGGCTAACGTGAGGTTGCGACTTGCGACTGCTCACCATGAGTCACACGCTGTTTCCGCAACTGTGGATATGTGGCAATATCTCAACGCCTTTGATACGTAGGTGTCACTTGGTTGCGGTTTCACTTTCAGCCGCTTCCTAAGTTTAGGCAAGCAAAGGCGGTGCTATTTCAAATAGAAGATGTTTTGTATTGATTATAAATAAGGAATTTCATTGGACTGGATGTTCATTTGTTAACTGGGACCAGCTACGACCTTTGGTGGTAGCCAAATTCCGGTGGGCTGTCGAAGGAGACCTTGCTGAGCAAGAGGAGGAGCAAAGATCTTTGGCGCTTGAAGAGAGAAGCGGATCTTTGCTCGATGGCATGGCTGCGGCGTCCGTTGGAGGTTCGGCTGTGGTGGCCTCCATTGCAGAGTTTCCATGGAGAACGAAGACGACAACCTGGATCCTGAGGTTGAGTCTCTTGGATGTGTTGGTGTTGGACAAATATATCATATTATTTTTGTCTTGTTTTTTTTTAAAAAAAATTTGTATGCAGAAGGGAGAGGAATTGAACAAGAAAACAACAATGTCAGATGTTAAAAGGGAGGAGAAGGAGTTGGATCTTTCTCCTGAAGTTGTGACCAATTACAGGACCGCGGCGTTTCTCGGTATTAAGATTTGTGGTTTTGAAATTATGTCTTGCATTTTATTTTCATGAATTATGTTTAGTGGTCTTTTGATTCATTAGCTTTCCTTTTTTTATTTTTATTTTTTGCCTGAGGTAGTCTCGCATGCTCATTTGCATAGCCTTCTCATCTTCCATTCTCTCCAAATAAGATTAGCAGAGATAATTTAGTTCTATAATTTTTTTTCTTTCTTTTTTTAAATGAATGAAAAAAAGAAAGCTTCAGGGAGGATCAAACCAATGTTTTGACAATTGTTTGTTTTTGCAGCAAATAAGGTGTGTGTTTTTTATACTGTATTTCAATGATGTTGGTGGTGTTGTACTTATTATGTCATAGAGAAGAATAACTATGCTGTGAGGGGTTATATATCTAATGATAAGAAATAGATTAAGTGTTTTGGGGGAATATGTAAAAGGATATTCGGTGATAATAAATTGAAACCTTTCTTAAAAAAAAAGGGAGAAGTTCTTTAGCTATGACTTTTGTTGTGAAATATATGCTATGCATTCTTCTCATATAAATATACACTTATCTTTGCAATATTTAAGTCTGTACTTACTTCAACAATTATGTGTATTATTGAGTAAAAAATTATCTTGTCAGTAATTCTTATTTGTCTAAGTTTTGTTTTAGAATTGAATACGGTGCTCCTGGGGAGGGTTTTCACATGGAAATAGTAGATGCTTATGATTCTCAGTGTGTCCCAAACCCACTCATTTCATCATGATGGTTAATGGTCTCATTGGCAAGTTTGGTTTAATTTGGTTCCTGTTCCTTAATTATTTTATTATTTTAGCTTTATTATCTGTTTAATATGTTTAATTATTTATTCATATTTATCCCAATAATGTGTTTAATATCTTTGCAGTGCTAAGAATTGGAAATTTGCTGCAAAGCTATTTCTCAAAAGGTATCCACATGATGCTGTTGTACATTGTAAGTCCTCACCATTAATCTCTCAGCTTCCATTGACCACCTTGGATAACCATTTTAGCAGTTTTAATTGTTATAGGTCAATAAATTGATTTTGACTCATGAAGAAGAATCTCCTTCTTACGAAGGATGTAATATTGTGATGTTATTGCGGATTTAAAATACATTTGATTTGATTTTAGTTTTTGTTCTTCCTAGAATAGCCTAATTGTATTTAAAAGGCCATGAGCCACTCAATGTCTTGCTTTGCATATAGATTTTTGACATATTTGTATATTTAAAAATGTTGCAGATTTTTTGATTGAGAGTTATAGAATTGCTATAAATGTCTATATTACATAATACAAAAGAGAGAATAGTTTTCTCTTCTTTTGTATATGTAATTGTATTTGTTGTGTTTGAATAATGAATCAATGATCTAAGCATTGGTATTAGAATGCTACTCTAACAGATTAACCAAGAATACATATTTGAGCAGAACTAAAATGTTTATAACAGTGTAGTAGAAATTTGTTAGATCGATCAACTTCATGATGTTTTTAAAAAATTGACATGCCTATGGAATTGACTGAATCCAAGTTTCTTATGCAGGATATGACTTCTCATTTAGCTTGTGATCGTGGTGGTGTTGAAGCTTAGAAGTGTAGGTGATTTGGTAGCAAAAGGTGTTGAAAGCTTAATTATCAATTTCTTTTAATAAGATGCAATATAATTTGGATTAGTCATACTTGTGGATTGGTCATACTTGTGTAAAATATGTGGTATTGTAGGAGTTTCAATCGGTCAAATTGGGTGTTTTGTTATCTATAAGCGCGATCATAGAAAATCCAAGTCCTATGATGTGGTTCTGAGCAAATTGATGTTTACAGGGAAAATGTGTTTAATTTTGCAATTGTTTTCATGACAAAAGTCGAGAAGATACTTGTGGATAATTAATTGACATCATATGATACATTTTCTTTTAGAAGTAATTTTAGAAATAAAGGTCTGCATATATCACCAATTTTTGTTAGATTATCCCGTTAATTATTTTGTTTATTAAATTAATTCTTTTTGGACAGTTGATTATTTGATGGATATGATATTATGAAAATTGGGAAAATAAAATAAAAAAAAAACAAAATAAGGTATAGTTGTGATATATGTAAGACGCAGAGGAAATGTAAAGTGTAAGGGGAGAAATACTGAATGGAAAATATTATTGAGTAGAATGAAGAATGAAGTATTCAATGATACACAAATTATATACTCTGTGAATGTATGGGAGAGATGAAACGAAGAATATAATCAAGATTAACTAAGGTAGTTACAATAAGGAAAGAATCTTTTAACCATTTGCCTTAACTGATTAATGGAATCAGTTAATATGCTCTCCTAACAATATATTAGGATTACTCTTTGCCGGTTATAACTACTTTTTAAATTTAGTTATTTAATATTGTATATACGTTATTTAAATATATATTTTATATTTTGATATACATGGTACATCTAACCTAATTCTTTTCATTTTTATTACTATTTAGTTTTAAAAATTGTGTTTATACTTAATATTGTCAACAATTTATTTTGTATGTTTCTATAAATATAATAATATTAGATATAGCATTATACATATCTATACACACCATTTAGCAATACGGAAAAATGTTAACATTAACAAAAAATTATCTATATTAATTAAATGACATGTTAATAATATTTTGACAACAACGATATAGATATAAATATAACTGCATACAAAAAGAAAAGAATGTAAAAATAATCTTTAATATTTTTTCCACAACAATAACATCATTAAAATATTTAATATAGCACATGTATTAATACTATGTCCATCTCTATATACAAGTATACAGCTACATCACAGAAATTACATATTAATAATGTTTATAATGTCATGCACAGGGTCATAAACTAGTTTGATATTTATAGGGGAAAAAAAAACCAAAACTATGCAAGTAAGATTCATACGCAGATTAAATGTGTTTTATTTTTGAAAACTCCTCAAACAACGGCAATTTACATAGGTCACTATTTACATAATAGTTAGTAGTTACAGTTAATATAATTTGAGTAATTTTGATAAACAAAATATGAAAATGGACAGAGGTCATGATGGACCCAAATAGAATATTCTAAATGTGTGGCTCATATTTAATTTCTATCATTAATTTTTTATTTCGAATAAAGCGTTATATTTTTTATTATAGATAGCTATTCTGTTCATTATGGATCAGATTATGCTTTCACCATCAAAGAAGGCTCCACAAAATATATTTCTCATGAATAAAAAATTCTTTTATTTTATTTGTGATAATTTTGTAAATGTTTGAATTTTTTTAATGAAAAAGTTTTAGTAACCAATATTAAGGAGACAATAAAAAACTAATACCATTTTTTTTCTTTTCTCTTTCTCCTTTTACTATTTATTATTTCCTTAATTACACTAGTTAACTTTCTATTAGTCTCCTAACTTTGATTCCGTAATATTACTCTTCCTTAATAGTTTTGGTCTTTGTTTTGAAGAGAAAAACTGGTAACGGTCCCAAAGCAGCTACTTCGTGAAATTAAACGATGAAATTGAATATATATTTGAATTTTTTAAATGATGATAAACTTGTCAGTCAATAGTCAATACTGATATTTATATATAGGGTATTTTGGTTATAGGACTCTACAATTATAATGATAAACTAGCAAGAACTCGCGCGATGCGCGACGCGGATTGGGCTCAGTGCGCTACGGCGCACTTCGCGCGACTCGCATTAAGATTCTTGGAAAGATGTTATGATGTTCAACGATAAACCTTTTGAGCGTTAAATATCATATTTTAGAGATATTATTAGTATTTAATATTAATATAATAAATATAAATAAATATAAAGATAATATAAATCTAAATATTTTAACATGAGAGATGAGAGAAGGAGAGATAAATATCTTGGAGGTTAAATACCATATTTTAGATATATATTTAAGTATTTAATATAATAAATATAACAAATATAAATAAATATAAATCTAATCTAAATCTAAATATTTTAAAATGAGAGATGAGAGAAGGAGAGATAAACATCTTGGGGGAAATGTTATTAGTATATAATATTATTATAATAAATATAAATAAAATCTAAATCTAAATATTTTAACATGAGAGATGAGAGAAGGAGAGATAAACATCTTGGGAGGTAAAATATCATATTTTAGAGATATATATTAGTATTTAGTATTTAGTATTTTAATATAATAAATATAACAAATATAAATCAATATAAATCTAATCTAAATCTAAATAAATATATATATATATATATATATATATATATATATATATATATATTTTTAAAAAAATTTTTTA
>JASCZI010090956.1:0-24240 GCA_036250425.1 Stylosanthes scabra
ACATTCCTCGTGGGAACGATATCCACTCATAGAGTGATACTACTTGATCTGGTGCACTTGCCAGAATAGCTCATTTGTTTAAAAGATAGAAAAGGTTTTCGAGCTAACAAAGGTCATAGACTTGACAAAGGGCAGATGTTGTGGTAGGGATGTGTCTTTGGATGAAGTTGTCTATTTCACTAAGAGTCAGCGAGAGCTGCATGGGTTTAGTGGTGTTGAGGATCTGAGTTCTTTGTGGTGTGAGCACTATCCCTTCTCGATAGTTGCTGATGAGCACTTTCGATCAAAGGCGGATCTGGAATTGTTGGGAAAAGTGGGTAAGGTTGCTGCTGCTAGATACATGCAGGTTAGTGTTTTCTGTTATTTGTATAATTAAGTATAATGTTGATTGATTTGTCGTTGATTGGAGTGTGTTTTTTGTTAGGTTGAGGCTGCTCGGTTATTTTGTATTAGCCGAGAGTGGGAAGTTCATGCTATGGAGGAGGAAAGCTCCCAGAAAGAGAAGAAGGCTGATTTGATAGAAGTGGAGAAGAGTTTGAAGCTGACAAGGGATCAGGTCACCCTTAAGGAGAAAGAGATCGGGCTGCTTATAGAGGAGAATGAGAAGCTGAAGAGCAAAGTGTCCCAATTTTCCAGAGAAAAGAGTGAATTGAAGAATAGGTTGGTTGAGCTTTGCGGGGAGAAGAAAGAAGTTGAGGTTAGCAAGAAAGCTCATGGGTTCGAGATGTGTGCTGCTACTTGGGATAGGGCTAGGGCCCAGATCGAGCTGTTTGTGCCTGGTGCTGACTTGAAGAAGATGGACCCTGTTAAAGTGGTCTACAAAGGACAGCTTGTTGATGATGATCAAGTCCCAGTAGAGTGGAGTGATGACCATAATCCGAATGAGTGATTGTACTCTTGAAAAATCTGTTTGTTTGTTGAACTGTTGGGTATTTTGTATTGAACAATTTTTAGTTCTAAGATTTGCCTATTTTGTTGGATGTTAATGGTTAAAATTCTCTTAAGTTTGTTTGCTTGGAAAACTATTTCCTTTGCTTATTTCGTATTTTGTTGAAATGTCTCAACTTGTTCTAGATTGATTGATAGTTGGTATGGTTGTTTGATTTGAAGTATGATGGGTTTGAGGTTTCGGTAAGTATGGTAGCAGATAAGTTCGCCTCTTTGTGGCCTGCCAAGTAAGTGTTCGGCAAGTGTTTGATTGTATAGTTAAAAAGTTAGTTAGGTTTGATGATTCGGTTGATTGATAGAAGGCGATGTCCAATTGTATAAATTGGATTGATAATTTGAATAATTATTTGATGGTTGATTAAGATTAGTGTAATTTGAGTGAGTGATCAGTTAGGTTAAGTGAGTGTTCATTGACTTAATGAAAGAAAGGAAATAAAATAAAGAATGCAGAAAATAGGTAAAAATTACAACTTTTATTAATTGAGGAAACGAGATGGAGCAGGGGTGGAGTGCCTCATTAAAACCTCTCTGAGCAAAACCCATGGTAGGAAAAAACTCAATATGAGGAAAAAGAGTGCATCTCCCTGTCCTGCCCCACTAACTGAAGTACAACTTTAATGAGAAAATGTTCCAAGTACTTGGTACAAGAGTACCATCTAGTGTCTTCAGTTTGTATGCTCCTTTGCCGAGCACTTCATGAATCTGAAATGGTCCTTCCCAGGTTGGGGCTAGCTTGCCCTGTCCTGGTGGCTTTGTGACTTCTTCTATCTTTCGTAGGACGAGGTCATTCTTCACAAAAGACCTTGGCCGGACACTTTTGTTGTACTGCCGGGATGATAGCCTCTTGACTGCTAAGTATTGGATGGTTGCTAAGTGTCGATCTTTGTCTATAGTGTCGAGCTCTGCTCTTTGATTGTTTGAGTTGTTCTCCTCATTGTAAGCTTGTATCCTGAGGGATCCTTGAGAGACTTCAACTGGAAGCATGTAATCTCGGCCATATGTTAACTTGAATGGTGTCTTCTTCATTGAGCTGTGGGGAGTTGTGTTGTATCCCCACAGTGTCTCTAGAATCAGTTCGGCCCAACGTCCTTTTGCGTCATCCAGCTTCTTTTTTAGAGCTTGGAGGATGACTTTGTTGGCAGCTTATGCAAGTCCATTAGTCTGAGGGTGCTCTACAGAAGAGAGATGGTGTTTGATCCTGAAATTGCTCAATAGTTGAGTGAAGTTAGAGTCAATGAATTGTCTTCCATTATCGGTGACAATTTCATGAGGGATGCCAAATCTGCATATTATAAATTTCCAAATAAAAGAGGTTGTCTTTTCAGCAGTTATACGTGCCAAAGGCTGGGTCTCTATCCACTTAGTAAAGTAATCAATAGCAACAATTAAAAATTTGACTTGGCCAGGGGCCTGAGGAAAAGGTCCAAGAATGTCCAGCCCCCACTTACTAAAGGGCCAGCTTACCTCCGAGATAGCTCGGCTGGACTGTTGATAGTTGGGTTGTGACATTGGCACTTGTCACAGTATTTGACTTTGGTGATGCAGTCTTGCTTCATGGTTGGCCAGAAGTACCCGGTTCTTAGTACTTTGGAGACGAGACTTCGTCCTCCTATATGGGTGCCGCAAACTCCTTCGTGTACTTCTGTCATGGCCAGGTCGGCCTCTTCTTTGGAAAGGCACTTTAGCAAAGGTCTTGAGAATCCTCTCTTGTAGTGGTCGTCTCTAACAAGAGTGAACATGCTGGCTCTTTTCTTGAAGAGTTTGTTGTCTTTGTTCGTTGTGGGTAAAGTGCCTTCTTGGAGGTATTTGATGTAGTCGATTCTCCAATTTGTACCCTGTTTCTCAATAACCAGAATAGAGGTTAGTTCCACACTA
Organism: Stylosanthes scabra; assembly: GCA_036250425.1. NCBI lineage: Eukaryota > Viridiplantae > Streptophyta > Magnoliopsida > Fabales > Fabaceae > Stylosanthes > Stylosanthes scabra. The sequence goes on from JASCZI010090956.1 coordinate 2,824, forward strand.
GGATGTTCTAGTGTGATTTGTGATAAGTTAGGAACATTGCTTGCAGTTCTTGTAGTTGCCAGTTTGGACAAGATATCAGCTCTGGAGTTTTCATCTCTAGGGATGTGCTGAATTTCAAAGTGTTCAAATTTTGAAATTAATTTTTGGGTTATTTGCAAGTACTTATCCAGCAGCACATCCTTAGTTTGGAAAATTTCGTTCACTTGTTGAACTACTAAAAGTGAATTGCATGGACAGTGACATTCTTAACTGATAAGTCTAAAGCTAACCTAAGCCCTGCTATGAGAGCTTCATATTCAGATTGGTTATTGCTTGCAGAGAAAGAGAATCTAAGTGATTGTTCTAAAGTAGTCATGTTACCATCAGAAAGGATGATACCTGCCCCCGAACCTTTAGGGTTCGAGGCCCCATCAACATGAAGAGTCCATGAGAGCATGGATGTTGGTGTTCCAGGGTCTGAGAGTTCGGCCACAAAGTCTGCTAGAGCTTGGGATTTGATTGAGTTTCTAGCTTGATACTGGACGTCAAATACGGAGAGTTTTATTGACCACTTGATGAGTCTGCCTGCTAAGTCTGGTTTGGTGAGGACTTGTCTGAGAGGCTAGTCTGTGCGAACTATGATTGTATGACTCCGGAAATAGTGCCCGAGACGCCTTGCTGTGATGATTATTGTTAGTGCTAGTTTCTCCATGGTCGGATAGCAGAGTTCAGCTCCTTGTAAGAGCTTACTTACAAAGTAGATGGGTTTGTTGTTCCTTTGCTGTTTCTGAGACAAGCACAGAGCAGATGGCGTGACCTGTAACAGATAAGTATAAGTATAAAGGTTTACCAAGCTCTGGCTTATGGAGTATGGGTGGGGAAGAGAACATCTTCTTCAATTCTTGAAATTCGGTCTCACACTCTATTGTCCAGTTGAAGCAGGACTCTTTCCGAAGAGCTCGGAAGAAATGGTAGGATCGGTGGGCCACACTTGGAAGGAAACTAGAGATTGCTGCTATCCGGCCGATTAGTTGTTGAACCTCTTTGATGTTTTAAGGGCTTCTCATCTCAATGACTGCTTTGCACTTTTCAGGATTGGGTTCGATTCCTCAGCTTGTTAGTATGAACCCGAGGAACTTGCCTCATTGTACTTCGAAAGCGCGCTTTTCTGGATTGAGCTTCATGTTGTACTTTCTTAATTGATCAAAAATTTCTAGGAGGTCCTCTTTATGAAGTCGGCCTTGTGAAGTCTTTGCTACTATGTCGTCGACATAAACTTCCATGTTGCATTTTTTAGCCCAAAGGGCATAACCTTATAACAAAAATTTCCATTGTTAGTAATAGAGGCAGTCTTATTCTGGTCAGAAGAGTGCATCATGATTTGAATATAACCAGGGTAAGCATCCATAAAATAAAGAGTATTAAAATTAGAGGTATTGTTTACCAACTTATCTATACAAGTAGTAGTGTCAATTGGGCTGGCCCTATAGGGCCTTAGCCCTATTAGAAAGGGTCAAACAAAAAAAAGGCCCTACACCATGCAGGGCCATATATTCAAAAGGCCCACAGGGCCAAAAGGGCCTAGGGCCAGCCCGTGGGCCAGCAAATCTTTTTTTTTTTTACATTTCAATTGCCTCAAATTTTATTTACTTTTAACTAAACAAAATTGATCAAGTTCAAATTAATCATTCCTAAAATTTTACTTACTTTTACTAAAAATCATAAAGTCAAAATTAATTATGAAATTCACCCACTTGAAATAAAGTTTACACCATTACATTTTGCTTACTTTCAACTAAACAAAATTACCTGAGCAAAGTTTACCAAATCCAAACAAATGATAAAATTCATCACTCAAAATTACATAGATTCATCTAAAATCATGAATGACTAGGATGCCATAAGCTACATGCTCCTAGAACCCAACATCAAATAGATTTAAATAGATTTTGGACACTAGCATGCTTTGTTGCTTGCATTGCTGAAGTACTTAGTAAAATAAATCCATGCTTTCACTTTCAACAATAAAACTATAACTAAATTATTCTGTAGCAAATGAATTGGTGATAGAATACTCTATAACTTATTGATACTTCCACTAAGAAATAAACTAACTAAAGAGTAACCAAAAGTAATTAAAGGGTATTGCTGCAATATGCATATAATTTAAGCACCAAATCTCATAATACAAACAATTATTTGTCTACTGTGTCAAGTTCATTATACTCTCTTTTTATTCCATCAGCCCTTTGTAGAACTTCAGCCTAAAGCACAGTTACTAGAATCTTAGTTTGGGTATATTTGAAAATTTTAAAAATTTCAACCATCAAACCATTGTAGTATAATGAATGTGGTGTTCATCTTTAATGAGGATTGGGAAGAGGAAAAATCTTTCTTCGGACTTCCTGTAAGGTAAGCTAGCTCAGAATCTTATTCTATAATGTGGTGTTTTTTCTCATACATCAAATACAATGCCAAGCATGCCAATTCGGACAATTTGTATTAAAATTTAATAATGGAATACAACAAATTAGTGTTAAATGGTAATTCAACACATTGTTTTCTATATGAGAAATCTCTCAATAACAATTTAGCAATAAAAAAAATTTTCAGAAGCACCGAAACAGAGAGCTCTAAGCAAGCATTGAAATCGTAAAAGCATGAAAAACAGTCGCTAATAGCTAACTTTGTAACAGTGACCAAATCAGAAACCTCAAAATTAAAAATGAAAAAACCCTAATAACGAATATAACAAATACATTGAAGAAATAAAACAGAGATGAAATTTAAAATTTTAATGTTCAGAAACTCTAATGTATGCATGTAGCAAGCAGAGATATAGAGAGATAACCCCATATCAATATCATCGTAGTCGTCGTCGGCCATGGTGAATTCGCAGAGAAGAGAGAAAGCTCAAACCCCAATTAGCTCTTTGCGATGGTTGAACTTTTGAAGCTTGCGCTGACTGCGTGAACTTTTGCAATGTTCTTCCTTCTCCGAAGCAGCAGAAGAAGAAGACACCACAGCGCCGGCGCCGCCACAGTGGTGGTTGAGGGGAGAGGAATGAGAAATTGGGAATTAAGGTTTCCTTTGAATTTGGAGCTGATTTTGGGTTTTGGGGTTGGCCCTAATCCAGCCCTCTTTATTTGGGCTTGTTTAGGGTTACGGCCAGTATTTTTTTTAAATATATTTGGGGGCTGTGGGCTGACAAATATTAGAAGGGTTTAGGGCTGGCCCTAGGGTTGGAGTTTTTTTGACAGCTCTATATACAAGGTAGAGGATATGCGTCCTTCGGGCATGCTTTTTTTAGGTCAGTGAAATCGACGCACATCCTCCACTTACCATTAGCCTTCTTTACCATGATAACATTTGAAAGCCAAGTGCTGAACCTGACTTCTTTGATGAAGCCAGCTCGGAGGAGCTTCTCTGTCTCTTCTTGTGAGGCCTTTTGCTTGTCATTGCGGAGGTGTCATTTCTTCTGAGCAACAGGCCGGGCTGTTGGGTTGATGGCCAGTCTGTGACATATGACCTCGGGGTCAATGCTTGGCATATCGGCTGGGCTCCATGCAAAGAGGTCAACATTGTTTCTGAGCAGTTGGATAAGGTCTGTTTTGTCCTCAGCTGGTAAGGTTATGCCAATGAATATGAATTGCTCATGGTCTGAAGTCAGTGGCACTTTCTCTAACTGTTCGGTCGGTGTTGGTCTATCCTCTGTATTTGTTCTTGGGTCGAGTTCTGCCAGTTGTGGTAAGCTTGCAATGTTGTAAACTACATTGGAACTCTCTTCTTTGGGTTCGGTCTTTGGTGGGTTGAGACTGGCATTGTAGCATTGTCTAGCTTCTTTGTGGTCAGAATGGATTGTTGCAATCGTGCCTTCCTATGTACAAAACTTAACACAAAGGTGGACAGTAGAAACAATAGCTTGAAAAGCATTTAGAGATGGTCTGTCAAGTATTATGTTATAAGGACTAAAACAGTCTACTACTAAGTATTAAATATCTAAAGTTTTAGAGTTAGGGGAGTCACCAAGTGTGGTCTGTAACCACACGCAACCGAGGATGGGCACTTTGTCTCCAGAGAAACCGACAAGCTCTCCATTGGAAGGCTAAAGTGATTTCTTACTTAACTTCATTTTCTGGAAAGTTGAGTAGAAGAGTACATCTGCACTACTACCTGGGTCGAAGAGCACTTTATGCACCCTAGGTTTGCCAACCTGCAAGGAAATAACTACTGGATCGTCCAGGTTCTTTCTTCTGGATATGAAGTCGGATTGTTTGAAAGTGATCTCAGGGAGCTCTTTTTGTTGAGTGTGTGGCTGGAAATCCGATCCTTCCACGTTGAACATTTCCCGGTAAGACCTCTTCCAAGCTGAATTGTTGGTGCCACCACATGCAAAGCCACCTAAAATGTAATAGATATCCTCTTTTTCGGATTCGTTTGTTACCTTTTTACCTTTGTCTGTGTTGGATGGGTTCTTTTTGTTATTTCTGGAAATGTGTCCAGCGATCTATTTGTCAAGGTGTCCTTCTCTGGCCAAGCGCTCTCGGAGATCATTTGCAATGACATTGTTGTCAATATTATGACCATACTTTTGATGAAAAGTGCAATAATTCGTTCTGTCAGCGTTCCTTTGGCCTTTGTAAGCACCGATATTCTTGGGTGGTTTGATGAGCTTTGAAGTCCTTCTTTGCCCAGGCACTCTAGGAGATCATTTGCAATGACACAATTGTCAATATTATGACTATACTTCTGATGAAAAGTGCACTACTTCGTTCTGTCAACGTTCCTATGGTTTTTGTAAGCGTCGGCATTCTTGGGTGGTTTGATGAGCTTTGAATTCAAGATTTCCTTGATTATGTCCACTTTTCTGGTGTTGAACTGTGTGTATGCTTCATACCTTGGGGTTCGCTAAAAAGTCTTCTTCTGTTCTCAGTTGCTGTTGATCGGTTGCTGTCTGTTCGGTTTGTACTCACTCTTCAGAGTGTTGGATTTGTCCAAGTTCCTGGCTTGGCGAAGTTTTTCTATTTCCATATGTCCATGAGCCGTTTCTCTGAATTCTTCTAGAGTCTTAGGTTTGTTCACTGCTATGGTCTCTTGGAACTTGCCCGGTCTCAAACCACTCTTGATGGCATGAAGGTGTACTTCAGGATTGAGGTTGGGGATCTCCATAGTTACCTTGGTGAATCTGGTGATGTATGCTCGGAGACTTTCGTGTTGTCCCTGCTTGATAGTGCTTAAGTAATCGGAGTCATGGACATAGATGGCGGAGGCTGCAAAGTGGTTCTTGAATAAACCTGAAAGTTGAGAAAAGGAGGACATATATCCTGCAGGCAAAGAAGAAAACCAAAGTAAAGCAACACCATCTAAAAAGTTTGGAAAAACACGATAGAGAATAGGGTCAGAGGCACCGTTCAAGAGCATTGCGCTCTTAAATTTTGTGACATGGACTTTTGGGTCTCCAATCCCATCATAGGACTTCAAAGTGGTGGGTAGTATAAGATTAGAAGGCATTCGGTAGGCCATTATTTCATCAGAGAAAGGGTGGTCCTCTTCCTCGGACTTAGCTGCACCACCAGCGATGGAATCGGAGACATGAGTATGCATCCTGGTAGTGTGCGGCATGTTGGTGCGGTTGTTGTTGTCACCGCTGTTACTGCCGGTGTCATCATCAGAGTCTGAGCCATCATCAGAGTGCGGGATGCTGTTGTCATCACCGCTTCCCTCGCCCCCTCCGTCGCCACCTCCTCCTTGGCCATTTCCATGTGGTCCTCTGTTGTCATTCTGGCTGTTGTGGAGTTCCTGGATTTCAGCTCGGAGGGTGGTGACCAAAGCAAAGAGTTCTTCAGGGGAGGGGGGTTATTGCCTGTCAGCCATTCCTGCAAAAGAGAGCAGAACGAAGAGAAAAAGTGGGATAAATCGTTAAGACTCAACCCCACGGTGGGCGCCAATGTTCTGTCCTGGGTCGTCGGAAAAGAGGGCCTCTTCGAAGGCAAGGGCTCGGCTAGGGTTTCAAAGAGGACGGACTCCGGCGATAAGAGCTTGGAACGGCGGGGGGTGGACCTGCAAGGCCACTCCGACGCTCAAGTCAATAAGGTGTACGAGAGAGAGAAAGAATTAAGTATGAGAGGGAAGTGAGAGCATACCTTGACCTGAGACTTGATGGGTTTATTTATAGATATCAAATTAGGGTTAGTAACTGCATAGCTGCTGTTTGTTAGAATGTAGAGGTCGGATCCCTATTTTCTTGGGATTCTCCACCGTGCAATTTATATATGATTATCTTATTTTTTTATTTAAGTTTGTTAAGAGTTTAATCTAATTTGAGTTGGTTACCTGATCTTATCCCTTTTGGTTGTTGTAGATTTAGTCATGTGTTAAATAGATTGTCGGGTTGATCATGTTTGGACCTATTTTATTATTGGAATGGATCATTTTGATGGGCCATATCACTTCAAAAAAAATTTAAAAGATATTAGCTGAAAAAAGTTAACTCACTAATTAAACTCAACAACTACAGTACAAACAATTCTTTAGCATTTGTAACACAACCTAAGTAAAATTTGTTAGAAAGTGAGAAGAGTACAACATAAAAAATTTTATGTATAAAAATTATATTAGAATTGTTTTAAGAATTGTAAACCATGATAATATGTATAAAGTATTTATAAATGATGAAACAATTAGATAATAATAAGAACTTAATATATCTTATAAATATAAATAGAGTAAGAATAGTGCTACAGAACCAACATTAGGAAGCAATTCGGGAGCCAATAAATTCAATTAAAAGTTATCATTCAAAACTGATCAAAGTTATCATTCAAAACTAAAAACGTTATCATCCGAAATAGCTACAAGTTATCATCCGAAACAGAATATAATTATCATCCCTAACCCTAAACTCTAAACTCTAACCAATACAATTATCATCCGAAATAGATACAACTTATCATCCAAAACAGAATACACTTATCATCCCACCTCACCACCATCGCCACCACCTAACCCTAACCTCACCACCACCACAGCCATTACCACCGAATAGGAACGCAAGAAGAACATGAACGAACGAAGAAAAAGAAGAAGGATGGAAGAGTTACCAAACATGGACACATGAAAAAGCGGCGGTGGCAGTGGCCTGGATAGCGTGAAGAAGAAGAATAGACGGCTCTGGGGAAGGACGCCAACGCACAGATCGAGGTTGTGCTCTGCCTTGTCGCTGCTATCAAGGCCACGCCGAAGTCAGACGTTGAGGCTAAAGAAGCGGCGGCGATGTGATGAGGTGGAGCGAGGAAGGAAGAGGGGGAGGAGATCGCGAAGGTGGTGCAGTGAGTGGCGACGACGTCGCAGTGAAAAAGACCACCGGTAGCAGAGGGAGGATGTAAGAATCTTGGATTCTTGGAGAACAAGAATAGAATAAAGGTGGAGAGATTTAGAAGAAAGGAAATGAATGCAATTGTATTATGAAATTGTGATTGTTAATTGTATTTTCTGAAACCATAGAACTTATATACAATGATTCTGAAAGAGATAATGTGGGCCTTAATGAAACAATAAGACAAGCCCAATATGGATTATTACACTCTAGGTCCATGATAGCATTTGAGGAAGAGAGTTAGGGTTCGAGTAATTGGAAACCCTAATTCCTCATTCCATCTGCTTCTGTTCTCTCGACACCCCCCACCACAAACTCGAGGTGGCGATGAGTGAAGCCTGAGTTTGCTCCGAAAACGTTCGAACAGTGGCGTCTGAGAGGCTTGGTTAGGATGTCGACAACCTGCTCGTCGTAGGTATGTGTATCACGGTTACTTTTCCTTTTATTACTTGTTCCCTTACAAAATGAATGTCGAGCTCTAAATGTTTGCTCCTATTGTGCAGTACAGGATTGTAGGCGAGGTGAATCGCTGAAAGGTTGTCGCAGAAGACAATTGGAGGAGGTTGGGCACGATTGTCGAAGTTCAAAAAGAAGGTTCTGCGTCCATTGAATCTCAGTGAAAACTGCTGCTAGGGCTCGATACTCGGCTTCGGTGCTGCTACGGCTGACAGTGTTATGTTTCGAAGATTTCAAGGAAATGAGGTTCGGCCCATAGAAAACACAGTAGCCGGTGGTGGACTTCCGATCATCGAGGTCACTCGTCCAGTCTGAGTCAAAAAACACGGTAAAACGTAAGTCCTTCTCTTTATAAAAAATTTAATGATTTTGTGGTTGTGCCGGCAAGATATCTCAGTGCCCTCTTAACAGCAAGCCAATGGTCAGTGCTAGGGTTTGCCATGAACTGACTTAATTTGTTAACAAGGTATGAGATATTTGGCCTTGTAATTGTAGCATACTATAACCCCCCAACTATGGAATGATACTGTGTTGGGTTTTCAAGGGGGCTCCATTGTTAGCTTGCAATTTGAGTGAGCTCAGCATTGGGCTATTTGCAGGTTTGCATTCTTGCAATCCTGCTTTAGCCAACAATTTTTTAATATATTGTGTTTGATTTAGGGAATATGTGTGGGTGAGTGATGAACTGCCTCAATTCCCAAGAAAAAGTTATTATGGTTAAATACCAAGCTCTAGGAGCTTGTTTGAGGCCATATATGGCTTTATTTAATTTACACACCAGATTCGGGTTATTATGACAGAACCCTTGAGGTTGTGTCATGTAAACCGTCTCTTGGAGATTTCCATTGAGAAAAGCATTATGAAAAGCATATTGCCGTATTGGCCACCCTTTTGAAAGGGCTAAAGTAATCATTATACGTATAGTAATTGGTTTAATTACAGGTGAGAAAACCTGGTCATAGTCTATGCCTGCCGTTTTTGTAAAACCCCTTGCCACCAACCTAGCCTTGTGTCTAATGATGTCTCCTTTAGAATTCTTTTTCACATAAAAAATCCACTTACAACTAACTATTTTTACATTGGGTGGTAGTTCAACTAAGGTCCAAGTTTTATGATAAAGTAATGCCCTATATTTTGTCATCATTGCATCTTTTCATTTAGGTATAGCTAAGGCAAATTTAACAGATTTAGGTAGTATATCAATTTCAGGTTTTGGGTGACTTACCTGCAAAGCCTTAGGTTGTAAGCTACGTATTTGGACCTGGTTTACATAGGATGAGCATTAGTTGTAGTGGTTGTAGTTGATGTAGTCGGCTGCTGTATAGGAAGAGCAATTTCTATACCAGAAATTGGAATGGGAGTAGGTGTAGGTTGCTGTGGTAGAGGTGTAGCTGTAGCATCCTGATGGGGTAATGGGGGTAGGAGTAGGTGGTGGTGAAGGAATCTATAAGGTAGGATCATAGGTGGAGGGAGGTATAGTAGTGACTTGTGTTAGAAAATCAACAGTTGATGTATCATTGTTGCTAGAATTAGCCTTATCAATGTTAAGAAAGGTAGTTGAGGGTAAAGCAAATTCATAAAAAATAACATCCCTAGAAACTATTATTTTACCACACTTAGTTAAGCATTTATATTCCTTCTGATGATTTGAATAACCAATAAAAAGACATGGTTGGGAACGGTATTCTAGCTTATGATTATTGTAGGGCCTAGTATGGGGATAACATAAACATCCAAAAACTTTTAAGTAACAATAATCTGGAACATGACCATAAAGAATTTCATAAGGAGATTTTAAATCAGTATTAGCAGAGGGCATACGATTTATTAAGTGTATAGTAGTGGCCACTGCCTCATCCCACAAATATAAGGGAAAGGATGCAGTAGCAAGAAGAGAGAGAGCAATTTTAATTATATGTTTGTTCTTACGTTCTGCTAGGCCATTTTGCTGAGGAGTATAAGGGCATGAAAGCCGATGTTGAATTCCCTCTTGATTTAAAAAATCAGTGAAGGAATTTGATAAATACTCCCTAGCATTATCAGTTTGAAAAACTTTAATATAATAGCCTAGTTTTTTCTCCATTAAAGCCTTATTATATTGTTTGAAAGCTCTTAGAACCTCAGATTTAGAAGTCATCAGTAAATAGATAGTAGTATGCCTAGAAAACACATCAATAAAAGACACATAATAACGAACACCAGATTTGTAATCAACGAGGACTGGTCCCCACACATCAGAAACTACAAGTTGTAAAGGTTTAGAATAAGTAGTTGAGGATGCAGAATATGGTAATCTATGTGCCTTAGCTAATGCACAAAAATGAAAAACAGAATGTGAATCATCCTTTTTATTAATTGGTAAAGATTGCTTTGTTACAACATCTTGAACTATTTTTAGAGTAGGATGTCCAAATCTTTTGTGATATAGGTCTAAAGACAAACAATTAGAAGTATAAATAGTAGGATTTGCACTAATAGACACTCTTTTTGGAATATCAACTCTTTCAAAGCGGTACATGCCTCTAATTGCAGTTCCCTTGAGAAGAACTTGGTTGGTATCCTGAGATTTAACCAAAACATAATCCGGCCAAAAACAAAAATAAACCTTATTATCTCTTGCAAACCTGGATACACTGATAAGATTGTGAGCAATTGAAGGAACATGCAATAAATCATAAAGAAAATATCTATGTGAAGTAGGAGAATGATGTAAGAAAGATTGACCAATATGATTAATGCTAATACCTTGTCCATTACCAATGTAAACCTGTTCTTGCCCCTGATATGCTCTTCATTTATGCAGATTATTAAAATCTGGAGTGCAGTGATGAGATGCACCAGAGTCAGCATACCAAGATTGGCCTGCCAATGTGGTGGGATTTGCAATCATGGTCCTTGGATTGTGAAAACTGGAAGGTGGAGGTAATGCAGTATTTGTGTTGTAGTTTGTTGTGCATTTTGTGCTTGTGGATTGAATCTGAAACAACAATAGGTTGCAATGTGACCTAGTTTCCCAAAAATCTAACATTGAGGGCGATTATTGTTGCCCCAATTGTTATTTCTGTCACCACCTCTATTTCCTGTGCCTCCGCGTCCTCTTCTTCTAGTGTTACCAAAATTTCCCTTTGCTGAATTATTGTTGTTGAATGTGTTGTTTACATGTTGATTCTCAAGATTAAATTCTTTCTAATTTTTATTTGCAGATTGTGTTATATTTACCTGAACCATGGAATTATCTAATTTCTTCAGTCTCTCAATAAGCTCCTCCTCTGCCATGAGTAGGGCTTCGAGATCTGGTATTGAGAGAGGTACCTCTCTTGTATTAACCGAGGTTATGAAGGGATGATAGTCATCAGTAAGACCATCCAGAATGACATTGGTGTATTAAGTATCGGTAATTGGAGCTCCTACCATTGCCAATGAGTCTGCAAGTTTCTTGATCTGAAGGAGATATTCTGCACTGGATCCAACCTTCTTTACAGTCTTGAGTTGCAGCTGAAGTTGCCGAATCTTGGCTCGAGTCTGGGAAGCAGCAAAGGTATGTAGTCTACTCCATGTCTCGTGTGCAAATTTACATCCTAGAATGCGATGTTTAAACGAAGCATCCATAGATGCAAACAACCATGAATTTACATTGTAATCATCCACCCTCCAATCTTGATACTCTTGTGTTTCTTTTCCAATTTCCCAATCTGTTGTAGTTGCATACTGAACAGGAACCTTTTCTTTCTCTAAGTGGTGTTGCATTTTCTGACCACTGAGAGTCAGAATTGCTTGATAGGTCCATGTTAGGAAGTTGTCACTTGACAGTTTATTTGCAATTGGAATTGACAATGGCTTCTGATTTTGTTGATTCTGAGCAGGGGGTGGTGGTGGGTTGATAATCAATCTTTTCAGCCATGGATCTTGAATTTAGCTCTGTGATACCATGTAAGAATTTTGGATTCTTGAAGAACAAGAATAGAAGAAAAGCTAGAGAGAGATTTAGAAGAAAGGAAATTAATGTAATTGTATTATGACATTGTGATTGTTAATTGTATTTTCTGAAACATAGAACTTATATACAATGATTCTGAAAGAGATAATGTGGGCCTTAATGAAACAATAAGACAGGCCCAATATGGATTATTACACTCTATGATCATGATAGCATTTGAGGAAGAGAGTTAGGGTTCGAGTAATTGGAAACCCTAGTTCCTCATTCCATCTGCTTCTGTTCTCTCGACAGAGGAAGGAAGAAAGAGAGAAAGAAGATCTCGAAGGTGATACTGTGAGTGGCGGCGACGACGCAGTGAAGAAGAGTGTCGGCGAAGAGTAGTGCAATGAGCGGCGGGGGTAATGCAGTGGCGGCTCAGTGGAGGGAGGAAGGAAAAGAGAAAGGGGCTAGGGTTTCTGTGGAAAAAGAGGAGTTAGGGTTTTGTGTGCTTCCATTAGCCACTAATTACATTTGTCCTATAAACTTTCTCATAGAGTAATGATAGATAATCATAATATAAACTTACCATATTCAATTTAACATCTATAATCATATATAAATAACATTTATAATTAGATATTTATAATATCTAATATTATACATTTAATTTTTTAACAATAAATAAATGAAAATAAAAGCTAAAATAAGAAAGTAATGGTTACTATGGTTACTAAATTAATGGTTACCAAACTTTTTCATATGAATAATATCAAAATAACAAACACAAATATACTAATTAATACTAATGGATCCTAATATATATTCTAATAAAAATCGTTGTTCTACTATCCATTTTTTTGGTGTTTTAGACGAGGCTCGAATCAGCTCTTACAACAAAAAAAGAGAAAATGTCATTTGAACTACAGATATTCTATCCATTTATATATAAAATATTAATTATGAAGTTGAAATATAAAATAAACATAAAAATTGTACAAAATGACATTTATATTTATACATAAATGAAAACGACATGAATGAATCGAGAACTTAGTTCCTAGTAAAATCAATTGACAAATTGATCTATGATAACGAATGAAATCTTAGGTGAATAAGTATTCTTATAATTAAATCTACAATTAAGTCTTATTATACTTTAATAATGAACATCTTGTTCACCTCAACTCTCTTCTTACTTAGATGAATCAACTATTACATAAGATTAACTTGATTACAACAAAATGTGGTCATGTAAACATCACTTTAAATAATAAGGTCTCACTTGTCATGAGAGCATTTTAATTACCAATTTAATTAACTCTTATGTGTCACCGTTTCATGAAGAGAGTAAAATATAAATCTTTTAAATATATATATAGGGAACAAATCTTTTAAGTGACCTACACAATCAGTTAATTTTACTCTCTCTATATATATCTCCTCACTTCCCCACCTTTAATTTGGAATTTAGCTCAATAGTAGTTTGGGGGCTACAGCCCTAATACAGACGCCCAAATCATCTTTTGCTAAGGATGATATTTAGTTCAGCTAATTATAAAAAAGCTAAATATGGAAGAAAAGCTATATTATTGAGAACAAATCAAATATTAAAAAAAGAGATTAAACTCTTTTCAGTTCAGAAATATGTTGTCTCTGGTGGCAAATTAAAGATACTAAATTAAATTAAAATGAGTAAAAAACAATAATATTAATTTTTAAAATAAAAAATAACACTAATTTTATTTAAAATAAAAATATTCTCCAATCATTTAAAAAGATAAAAAATCAGGATAATATCACTAGTTTATCCAATTAAATTAGTTTCAACATTATTATTATTATAAATTTGATTTAAAATATAAATAAAAGAAGTGTCTGATGACGTGATTCAAGGCAAAAAAATTTATTGAGCCATGAAAATTGGATAAAGTTATTATAATAACTTTTTTTTCACATCAAAGAAAAAGAAACAAAATATATTATTAGTTGTTGTTAAAAACCATTTAAATATTAATTGAAGTAAACACACAAAATAAAATATTAGAAAAATAGTGAATAATTTTGATGTTTTTATAAAAAATATTTTTAAATTAGTTTTAATATAAAATAAAATGTTGAAGAATGATGAATATGTTTTAATAATTTGTGACATTTTAATTTTATAATAAAAACATATTTTTATTTTATCGTTCAATTTATAAAATCATATAAAATAGGATATAGGATCTTATGGATTTATGATAATCAGGTTTCTCAATAACCAATCTTTCGAATTAAATAATATACTTTGATAGATTAAATTAATAATTGCTTAATGAGTAATGCTAGAGAGCCAATGTTAGGAAACTCATAAAAAGCCCATGAGTATAATTAGGAAAATATAGGGTGATAAAAGAGGAAAGAAAAAAGAATGAAAATTGATATTGGCTTCCTATGGATTCCCTAACATTGGCTCCCAAGAGTTTCTCTTGCTTAATTCCTACACTTGTTTCGTTATTATTGGATCAAAGAGTAATGTTACAGAACCAATATTAGGGAACTAATAGGAAGCCCATTGGTGTAATTAGGGAAATAATAAGTGATAAAAGAGGAGAAAGAAAAGAAGAAAAAAGCTCATTAACCACTTATTTACTAAAAAATTATACACTTTCTAAACTTTTTCTGGATCAAATAGTCATCCTTATCAAATAACAACGTTTCGCAAATCAGCATATAAGTAGCTCCCTAGTAGTTTGCTAAGGATGATATCTTGTTCAGTTAATTATGGAAAGCTAAATATGGAAGGAATGCTATATTATTGAGAACAAATCAAATCAAATATTAAATAAAGGGATTTAACTCTTTCCAATTCAGAAATATGTTGCCTTTGGTGGCAAATTAAGGTTACTGAATTAAATAAATATGAGTAAACAAACAATAATATTAATTTTAAAAATAAAAAATAACACTAATTTTATTAATAATAAAAATATTCTCCAATCATTTAAATAGATAAAAAAAATAAGGGTAATATCACTAGTTTATCCAATTAAATTAGTTTCAACATTATTATTATTATTGTTAATTTGATGTAAAATATAAATAAAAAAAGTGTACGATGCCGTGATTCAAGGCAAAAAAATTAATTGAGCCAAGAAAATTGGATAAAGTTATTATAATAACTTTTTTCACGTCAAAGAAAAAGAAACAAAATATATTATTAGTTGTTGTTAAAAACCATTTAAATATTAATTGAAGTAAACACACAAAAAATTATTAGAAAAATAATGAATAATTTTAATGTTTTTATAAAAAATATTTTTAAATAAATTTAATATAAAATAAAATGTTGAAGAATGAATATGTTTTAATAATTTGTGACCTTTTAATTTTATAAAAAAGACATTTTTATTTTATCGTTTAATTTATAAAAACATATAAAATAGGATATAGGATCTTATGTATTTATGATAATCAGGTTTGTTATTAACCAATCTTACGAATAAAATAATATACTTTGATTGATTAAATTAATAATTGCTTAATTCCTACACCTGTTTCGTTATTAATGGAGCAAATAGTCATCCTTATCAAATGACGTTTCGCGCATCAGTATATAAATGGCTCCCTAGTAGTTTGCTAGGGATGATATCTAGTTCAACTAATTATGGAAAGCTAAATATGGAAGGAATGCTATATTATTGAGAACAAATCAAATATTAAATAAAGGGATATAACTCTTTCCAATTCAGAAATATGTTGCCTCTCGTGGCAAATGAAAGTTGCTGAATTAAATTAAAATGAGTAAACAAACAATAATATGAATTTTAAAAATAAAAAATAACACTAATTTTATTTATTATAAAAATATTCTCCAATCAATTAAATAGATAAAAAAAGAATAAAGGTAAAATCACTAGTTTATCCAATTAAATAAGTTTCAATATTATTATTATTATTATTATTATTATTATTAATTTGATGTATAAATAAAAGAAGTGTCTGATGGCGTGATTCAAGCCAAAAAAATTGATTGAACCAAGCAAATTGGATAAAGTTATTATAATAACTTTTTTCACGTCAAATAGAAAGAAAATAAATATAATATTAGATGTTGATAAAAATCATTTAAATATTAATTGAAGTAAACACATAAAATAAAATATTAGAAAAATAATGAATAATTTTGATGTTTATATAAAAAATATTTTTAAATTAATTTTAATATAAAATAAAATGTTGAAGAATGATTAACATGTTTTAATAATTTGTGACATTTTAATTTTATAATAAAAACATATTTTTATTTTATCGTTCAATTTATAAAATCATATAAAAGAGGATATAGGATTTTATGCATTTATGATAATCAGGTTTGTCATTAACCAATCTTATGAATTAAATAATATACTTTGATTGATTAAATTAATAATTGCTTAATTCCTACACCTATTTCGTTTAATTGGATCAAATAGTCATCGTTATCAAATGACGTTTCGCACATCAGCATATAAGTAGCTCCCTAGTAGTTTGCTTAGAATGATATCTAGTTCAGCTAATTATGGAAAGCTAAATATGGCAGGAATGCTATATTATTGAGAACAAATCAAATATTAAATAAAGGGAATCAACTCTTTCCACTTCGGAAATATGTTGCTTTTGGTGGCAAATTAAAGTTTTTGAATTAAATTAAAACGAGTAAACAAACAATAATAATAATTTTAAAAATAAAAAATAACACTAATTTTATTAATACTAAAAATATTCTCCAATCTTTTAAATAGATAAAAAAATAAGGGTAATATCAATAATTTATCCAATTAAATTAGTTTCAACATTATTATTATTATTAATTTGATGTAAAATATAATAAAAGAAGTGTCTGATGGCGTAATTCAAGGCAAAAAAAATTGATTGAGCCAAAAAAATTGGATAAAGTTATTATAATAACTTTTCTTCACGTCAAAGAAAAAGAAATAAAATATATTATTAGTTGTTGTTAAAAACCATTTAAATATTAATTGAAGTAAACACACAAAATAAAATATTAGAAAAATAATGAATAGTTTTGATGTTTTATAAAAAAATATTTTTAAATTTGTTTTAATATAAAATAAAATATTGAAGAATGATGAATATGTTTTAATAATTTGTGACATTTTAATTTTATAATAAAAACATATTTTTATTTTATCGTTCAATTTATAAAATCACATAAAATAGGATATAGGATCTTATACATTTATGATAATCAGGTTTGTCATTAACCAATCTTACGAATTAAATAATATACTTTGATTGATTAAATTAAGGGTAGTGTGTTGGTACTTAACGTTTGGATCGTTTTTTATTTTATTCTCTAATGTTTAAAATGTCCTATTTTAATCTCAAAATGTTTTAATTTTATTCATTCAAGTCTCAATTCTAGTGTTTATCGCTGTTTAATTATTTACAATGCTTAATTTTTTTAAATATGTTTGTATCTATTCCTCTTAGGGCTTACCCGTCAATGTGGGAACATAGGGACGAAAGATAGTGTAATTCTTATTTACATTATATTGTTTTTTTTCTCTTTTTTAATATTAAGTTTTAATTATATTTGGTTGTTCTTCAACCGCAAACTGAGTAGTTAGTGTCACGTATGCTTGCAACGAACCCTAAGAAAAAAAGACACAAACATATTTTAGAGATTTAAGCATTGTAAATAATTAGATAGGGATGGACACTGGAATTGAGACTTGATTGATTAAAATTGAAACGTTTTGGGACCAAAATAGGACGTTTTAAACGTTATGAATCAAAACAGAAAACGATCCAAACATCAGAGACCAAAATAGTAGTTCGTTATTATTGGATCAAATAGTCATCCTTATCAAATGACGTTTCGCACATCAGCATATAAGTAGTTCGATAGTAGTTTTGCCTTTACCCCTATATATACATTTGGAATTCCCTCTTTGAGCAAACCTCATCAACAACTTTTTCACTCATTATTCCTTTGTTTCATATCCATGGAATTTCAGATTCATCACTTGCTAGCCCTTTTCTCCTTGTTCCTCTTCATCATCATTTCCTTAGTAAAACAAAGGAACAACGTCAAGAAAACTCACACAATTCCAAATATACCCCCATCACCATGGAAGCTACCTATCATAGGAAACATGTTCAACCTTGTTGGTTCAGCACCGCATAGAAAACTAAGAGACTTAGCACAAAAGTATGGACCTTTAATCCATCTTAAACTCGGCGAAATCTTCTTCGTCGTTGTTTCCTCACCAGAGTATGCTAGAGAGATAATGAAAACCCATGATTCGAATTTCGCATCACGACCTTACTCTCTAGTATCTGAAGTGGTTTTCTATGGTTCAACAAACATAGCTTTTTCGCCGTATGGCGAATACTGGAGACTGCTCCGTAAGATATGTACTATGGAGCTTTTAAGTCCGAAACGCGTGCAATCACACTGGCCAATCAAAGAGAAAGAGGTCAACAACCTCGTCAAACGGATCGCTTTCGAAGAAGGATCAATTATCAATCTTAGTCAAGCAGTTATATCAATGATGTTTTCGATTACTTCGATGGTGGCGTTTGGCAAGAAGTACAATGAACAAGAAGAGTTCATTAAAGCTGTTAGAGAGGTTTTGAATCTGGCTGGTGGTTTTAACATTGGAGAGTTGTTTCCATCGGCAAAATGGATAGAGAATCTAAGTGGGATTAGGCCTAAGCTTGAGGATTTGCATAGGAGACTTGATAGGATTCTAGAGATCATCATCAATGACCATAGACAATCAAGAACTAATAAAGAAGTGGAGGATCTTGTGGATGTTCTATTGAAATTTGAGGGGAGTAGTAGTGATGTGGATCTTCGCTTAACCAACGACAATGTCAAAGCCATAATCTTTGTAAGTATATTCACTTTCTTGCATGAGAATCTATAATCTTTAGTTTATTCAAATTTTGAAGTAGATTACTAAGTAATGATGAAAGTACGTAGACTTATCGGTTTTACTTTTTTGTTTTTGTTTTTGTCTTTTCTTTTTAAGGACCTATCAGAATTTTAACTTGTAGAGAGAGATGTTTAAAGTCCAATAAAACTTTTAATCTTATATTATATTAAGAATTGTCAACAAAAATATTATATTAAGAATAAATTTAGATTTCCTTACATCCATGCATTCATTTATTTATATTCACATCTAATAAGAGTATATGTGAAGTAGATAAATTTTGAGTATAAAAATAATAAAATTTAATATATAAAATTTAAATAAAAAAATATATTTTTATTAAAATTGGTGCATAGATGTATGTACATATATAATATAATCATTATATTAAATATAAATTTTAAGAATATAATTTTATTGTTAAACGAACGAAAAACAACTTTGAGTTCTTAAGATTTTTTTTTACTATTCAGCATTTCTAATACATTCAAACCATATGCGGAGATATTTTACTCTTTTTCAAAATTAATACTTTTCTATGTATCTATATTGAACCAAATTAAATATGTATTATTCTAGCTAGTCATTTTGAAACGGATCTTAAGAGGTCAATTAAGATTTTTACAAACTAAATTAAGTATTTTGGTCTTTTTAAAATTAAAATAAATTTTAAAATATAATTTATAATACAATAATCAAACAATCTTAGTTGATCTTTTAAAAATACTTTAATCATTTATTTTAAAAGTTATATAAAAGGATACTTTGATCTCATCATAAAATGAAGTAAATAAATACCTTAGTCTTTTAAAAATTAAATTATAATTTCTAACAGAATAACTATACGGGACCTATGCTAATAAAGAACCAACTCTTCTCTCTGCCTTCTAAATTCTCATCAGAACAAAAGCGTCATCTCCACCTGCCACAGCTGCAGCGGTAGTCAACAAGCCTTACGCTCCATTAGCTTCATTTCTCTCTCTCTTTCTTCCTCCATCCATCGGCGCTGCCATGGTCCCACCACCGCGTCTTCTTCTTCTTCACATCGCATCACCGAAGCCGCTCCCAGTGCCACCTTGCCGCCGCGATGAGGCGATTCAGATGTCGCAGATCTGTGTCTTTGCGTCGCCGTTGCAAATCTGTGTCCACCTTCATCTTCACCTTCCTCTTCTGTTTCCATGTTCCTTCCTCTTCGCGTCATAGTCGCAGATTTGTGTCTTCTTTCTTTCTTCTTTCTTCTTCTTTTTCTCTGTTGTTGTTGTTGTGTCAGTGATGGTGTTGCAGTTGTGGTGGTGGTAGTGTTAAGGTGGTTGTTCTTGTGGTAGTAGTGTTGCGGTTGTTGTGGTGGTTGGTACGAGTGGTGGTGGTGAGGTTGTTGTTGTTGGTGGTGGTGGTATCGATGATGGTGGTCGGATGATAATTTTGGATAGTTTCGGATAATAAGTTGTTCTAGTTGTGGTGCTGTTAGAGGTGGTGGGATGATAATTTTGATCAGTTTCGTATATAACTTTAGTCAATTTTGAATGATAAGAGATGATAACTTTGGTCTATTTTTAATTATAACTTCTAATTAAACTTATTGAGTACCTAAGGATTCTCTAATATTAATTCCGTAGCAATGTTGTTTCTAATAATTACACAATCTTAACAATAACAAACCAAACTTTAACTCTTTATTATTATTTTTTTTCAAATATTTTTATATTATCTTAGGCTTCAATATCCAAATCTTTTGGATTATGTAACTAATCATTCCTTATTAATTCAACGTGGTGATAATTATATTATAAGAAGCAAGTCAGGTACATCATAAAGTGTCAAATTTTATGATTTATAACCATTGATTCTAACGCATAAAAGTTTATAACACTTCAATTAACAGTTGTAAATCCTAGAATTTGGTACTCCAAGATGTGCCTTACTTGTTTTCTATATTATATTCTTTAATAAGGATTATAATAGAGATATGCATACCCTAAAAGTATTTCCATCTAAACTTTAGATTTTACAGATTTATATTTATGTATAGCAAAAGTAATACTTACTTGGCCATCTTCCTCCATTTGCACGTTAGATAAATAAACCCTTATAAATTACAAAAATATTTGTGACACAATAGAAAATAAATAAAAAACATCCTAAAGTTATTTTATTTTATATTTCTTAATTATCGGATTATATTAGTAACTACATAAATTGAGCAACATTTAATTTGGATGAATTATCACTTATTTAAGTGATTTAAATTATTTAAGTGTTCTGAAAATAAATAAAAGCTTTTACATAGATGTGCATTGAATGACAAGTTATTAATGAATATTTTTTAACAAAATTATTTTAGAAGAGTAGTAATAGATAGCAAAGCTATTATCTTTAAATTAGCATTTATAAATTCATGTAAATAATATTTATAATTATATTATATTTATAGAAACAAAAGTCAAAATAGAAAAGTTATAGTTATCTATGATTAAAAAATTATGGTTACCAAATTTTTTTTATCTCTTTTAAAATATATGAAATGAGTTGATTGAAGAGTCTTTTTATTCGTTCTTAGAGTACCAATAATAACTCAAACTTCATCCAATTGATTAAATGGCAAATATATATAATTTTTTTCTCACCTCCTAGGATGTCTTCACTGCCGGAAGTGACACATCAGCAACTACCATTAACTGGGCAATGGCTGAGATGATGAAGAATCCAAAAATATTGAAGAAAGCAGAAGCTGAAGTGAGAGAGGTATTAGATAGAAGAACAACAGG
>JASCZI010090956.1:26582-39863 GCA_036250425.1 Stylosanthes scabra
CATATGGATGAAAATTAACCGAAAAATTACTCATTTCATTTGAAATATAAATTTGATAATAACATTAAAATTAATTTTTTTTTTTTGTATCTGGGATTTCATAAAAAAAACTTTTTTTTGATTGGAGAAAATGATATGAAAAAAGGTATGGTTGGCAGAAAATAAATTGATAGGTCAAAAATTTTCAATGACATTCTAAATGGCTCTAAGTACGTGTAAAATGGGAAAATTATGGGCTTGCATTCTCCTTCTCAGGTTTCTGGTATCTAGCGTGGTGGTATTCTTAAAGCTCTTGTGAAATTACAAGATGGTTTTTTTGGCTTACGGGGGATCATGATTAGTCATTTTGATTTTCTAATTAGCTTCCTTGTGGAACTTTAGCTGAGGAGCTCCCTTTTGTCTCCGTATTTCGGATACTCATCTCCGTTTATCTGATCTTTGGAAGAATGGAGCCTAGCACCTTGATGAATTGTTTACGATTTTTTCCTGATTCGATGAGGCAGCTAGCTTTGTCCATCAATTTAGATATTCAAGGTAATCATGATAAGGGATGGGTGTGGAAGTCTAATTCTTCTCACGTCTACTCCACTAAAGAGGGATATGATTGGTTAGCAAGATACAAGCATGGATGGGGTATTGCTAATAATTGACTGTGGATCTGGAAACTAAAGGTTCCGGAAAAGATCAAGAATTCAAGATGCTGCCTTGGTTACTTTTTCATGATGCTGTGCCAACTGCTTCTTTTCGCTTTAAGTGTGGGCTGGCTCCTTTGGATGTGTGTACGCGTTGTGCTACTTCTGCTGAAATCGTGGCTCATTGTTTCTTCTTCTGTCCGAAATCTCTTTTGATTTGTTTACAATTTGGCTTTCACCCTCCTATCACTGCTAGCTCATCTCTTTTACTTGATTGGGCCTGTTCTTTATGTTCTTCAAATGTTTTCTTATTTTGTGCTATTTTATGGTGGATATGAAGAGATAGAAATAATGATGGTTTTTGTCCTGGCAACTTTTAGAGTATGGAAAAGATTGCTGGATTAAGCAGGCACAATGCTAATGAATTTGTTTTCCTTTCATCCTCTAGTCATCCTTCCTTTTCCCCTCACTTTGGTTTGGATTGGGATCCTCCTCCTCCCATTTTTGAGAAAGTGAATTGTGATGGTAGTTTCTTTATTTGTGGTCAGATAGCTAGCTTTGGTTGCATTATTATGGATCCAAATGGGTTTTGTTTGCGTGGTTGTTCTGGTAGTATACGGGCCGACTCCAGTCTTTTTTGTGAGCTTTGGGCGATTTAGCATAGTTTGCTGCTTGCTTGGGAATTTGGTTTCAGGAGTGTTATATGTGAGACAGATTGTTGGGAAGCGTATAATTTAATCCATCAGGGTTGCTTACATGTATATGATCATAAGGACTTGATTTTGAGGATTAAGGACACTATTTTTCGGCATTGGTCCGTACGTATCTTGCTTATCCAGTGGTCACCTAATTTCATGGCTGATTTCTTAGCAAGGAATGATGTAACTTCTTAACTTACTTATTCAGAGTGGAGTACTCCTTCAGACGACCTCTTGCCTTTGCTTTAACAGGATCTTATGATTTAGTTTGCTTGCTCTCTGTTTGTTTTTCTTTTAGTCACCAAAAGGAATGAAATGCTAAAGCAAGTCTAATGTTGCTTTTGGAAAACGTACGATTTGAGGATGTTCAACGTTGATGAAAAAAAGAAGTCAAACAAAAAAAAATCATTCGAGGAGACAAAACATACTTTTATTCGATGAAACGTTAAATCAAACACAAATTTAGTGTTTTGCTTTGTATTTATTTTAGGTGTAAATCATGTATAGGGTAAAAAGCTACTTAAAATATAGAGAACATGTTGGTTATAAAATAAGAGTAAGAGAAAAAGAAAACAAAAAAAGGGATCAAACATGTGATTTCTTCTCATATTCTATATTTCTGTAGCTTTATAACATGTATGGGAGTAATTATTACCTTTATTTCAAGCATTAAATTAAGTTCGCAACCCTACACCATAATATGATTAGTTGCATGTTTGTCATTGTTTCTAATCAATGGTTATACTTCAAACCTATGATAAGACTCATTTAATTGATATTTTTTTCCTTCTTCTCGTTTATTGGCATTTGGCAACCACACTTTAAAAATTAAGTGTTTAAAACTAAAAGACTAATTTTATCTATTTGACCTGTGATCTCTTTGTATCTATTTTTGACAGCCATATTTTTATCTTGACTGGGCTCTGTATTGCTTTTTTGTGTCCAAAATAATTTCAATATTCGAGTATACTTATTCAGTAATTATAGATAATTAAGTGTTTTTGGCGATCATGTTTAATCAAGTTTCATACGCTCACGTGCTATTTTTTTGGCTTTTGTGACAGTATGTACTTTTTTTTCGCTTCTCTCTGCACGTAAGAAAAAAGGAACGACGAAAACGACAACGGCAACAACAACTTCTCTCTGCACGTAAGAAAAAAGGAACGACGAAAATGACAACGGCAACAACAACGACAATAGAGATGACGACAAGGAGGAGGAAGATGAGGATGACATCGATATATAGAAGAAGAAGAAGAAGAAGAAGAAGAAGAAGAAGACGACGACGACGACCACGACGATGATGATGACGGCGACGATGATGATGATGACGAGGACGACGACGACAGCGAGGAGGAGGAAAAGGATGACGATAATGACATCATTTACAATTGAGACGAATTTGAAGAAAAATAAGTATAACATAGTGAAAAAGAAGGAAAAGGAGGAATGCAAAGAAGAAAAAGAAGAAGAAGAAGAAGAAAGAGGAGGAGGGGGAGGAACAAGAGGAGGAGGAGGAGGAGAAGAAATGTTCTTCGTTTTTTAATGAAATGTACTTCAGTTTTTCAATGAAATGTGCTTTGGTTCTTAACAAAAATTCGGTCCATAATCTGATTTTTATAAATAATAGACTTTGTTTCTTGAAGAGGACGACGACGAGAAATGTATTTCGTTTTTTAGTGAAATGTGCTTCGGCATTTCATATAAATCCGGTTCAAAATCTGATTTTTATGAATAATCGACAATGTTTCTTGAAGAAGTGGAGGAGAAGAGATGTACTTCTTTTTTTCAATTAAATATACTTCGTTCTTCATATAAAATCTGGTTTAAATTCTACTTTTTATAAACAGATTTTATTTCTTGAAAAGGAGAAGGAGAATAAATGTGTAATAAATTAAAAAATTAATAACTCTAATGTATATATTAAAAAATATTTTTAAAATAATTCTAATGACTATATTAAAAAAAATGTTAATATATATATATGTGTGTGTGTTTTTTTTTTTTGTGTGTGTATGTGTGTTAATGTCTATCACACTAAAAGTATTATTTTTTAAAATAAAATAATAATTAAATAAACATAAAATAATATTTATTAAAATATTTTAAATTTTTATATATTAATTAGAAAATATAGTACATAGTTATATAATATATAAAAAAAATGAATAACATATTTCACAAAAGTTAGCATGATTTAATGGTAGTGAAGGTTTTCTTCATACCTTAAGTCATGGTTTTAAAATTCACTTTTTGTATAATGTGGTATTTTGAGAAATAATTTTCTAAACAGTAATAATTAACTAAATTAACTTTGTTGTCTTCTTCTTCTCTACCTCCTCCTTCGATTATGTTTTTCATAAAAATTCATTTCGTTTTTTTTTAAGAAACCCAATTCATTATTATTGGAGATGTTGAAGATGAAGTAATAGTACACAATGAACAATAAAAAAAAGGAAGAGGAGGAGGAAGAAGATGGCACCTACAGCGACAATGATGGTGGTAGCGACAGTGAAAGCAGAAGCAAAGAAGAAAAAGGAGGAGGAGGAGAAGTAGAAGCAGTTACATGAACGTGAAGATGGAGCGCACGTACTTTAATGCTTTTTTATGAGAATGGGTTGATAATGATTGGTTGGACTTAATTGTGTAAAATAAGTGTATGTGTAGCATTACTAATACTTATTATATATCTTTATGGGTGAATTTCTATGTTGGTGCCTATGGTTTTGGCCGAAAATAAAAATTGTTCTTAAGATTCTTTTTTTGTGTTCAAAAGAGTCCTTAACATTCATTTTTTGTTTTAAAATCTTCATTCCAATAACAAATTCTTCTAATAAAAATAAAATTGCTCATTGAATTATACCACTTTTACCATCATTATTTTTCTCTATACTAGATATAAGCTCGCGCGCGATGCGCGGATACGAGTTCAAAATTGAATTTAAATAAAGCACTCCAACTTAGATTAATTATTTTCACTTACTATAACATATTTAGTTGAGTCATCTATTTCAATTGATGATTTTTCTGCACAACTTATTGTTTCTGAAATGTTAAATATTCGATATATACATATATATAACTAAGTTACAATTGTGTTAAAAAAACATTTATACATTGATTCTTCAAGTTTGGAATATAGAGTAAGACAACTCGTAATAAAAAAAAGTGGCTAAACATATTCAAGAGAAGAGAAAACTATGGTACAAATAGCATAGAGAAAAATAAATTTCAACTTATTGTTTCTGAAATGTTAAATATTCGATATATACATATATATAACTAAGTTACAATTGTGTTAAAAAAACGTTTATACATTGATTCTTTAAGTTTGGAATATAGAGTAAGACAACTCGTAATAAAAAAAAAAGTGGCTAAACATATTCAAGAGAAGAGAAAACTATGGTACAAATAGCATAGAGAAAAATAATTAAATTTATGTCTATTAAAAAGAATTTAGCATTAACATTGAAAGCGTAAAATAACCTATGTAAGAATAAATAAAATGTCAAGTTTAAAGTTTAAACATAAATTTATAATAAAGAATCATTTTTTGATATTGTTTAAGATACAAGGATATATCACATAGAAATATGTTTACGTTCCAAAATAAAATGAAATCAAATGTATGAGAATAATTGTGGAGAGACATTGGTCTCTCACTTTGTATGTTATAATAGATAATAGATAGATTGAAAATGTTATTATTTTTATTAGGAGAGACCTTTGAATATTTATAACAGTAAGCATATGCATTTTATATCATTAATTTATTATGTAATTAATTATTTTTTATTTTGGTGTTTGCTTCGATACACACATATTGGTACGTAAAGAAAATTAAAATAAAATAATCTTAATTTAAAAATAATGTTCTTCTTGTCATGTTCAACTGTTTGTTTTCTTCTCTCAAAGGCTCAACTTTTCCAGGCTTAACCTCTCCAACCTCTGTCACCAATGGCTCCTCCCTGACGATGACTTCGCATCGGTATCGAAGCAGGCACCTTTTGTTTTACCTTCAATGGTAATAATGTCAATATAATTGACTATCGAGTTGTTTATTGGAAGAAATAGTAAAATTGATGAAGTGATAATGAATTATTAATAGAAAAGAAGGACGTGCCAGGAAAAAAGAGGAAAAAGTTAGTCTTGAAGAAGTCTGCTGCAGTACAAAGTAGATGAATTTTTTAAATATTGAACCTGAAATTTCAATGCTAGTTGAATTTCTCTTAAAATATAAGAATGTCTTTCGTCTATACCTTGTTCTTCGAAATTGGGTGATTCTTAATTGAGCAAGTTTTGATTCTGCGAAATAACATTTTCTCAATGAAATAACAGACAAAAGTAAAGTTCTTAACACAAATATTAATATTAAAACTCACCTATGTCCATAAGTGTAACACCCCGACTTTCGGCATGTCATGATCACACCTACGGCCGAAGATGTCACTAAAACCTAACTCTAAAAATTCAAAACTTTACCAAGCATGTCGTGAATTAGCGCCGCGATAGCAATCATGTCAGCTCGTAACAAGAAAATATATACATAGCAATTAATCAGCAGATAATAATATAAAATAAAACAATAATAAATTCTATATAGTTCGAAAGGACGTCTTCAGAAGTACAAATTGACTCAAAAGAAAAGACTGGAAAACAAAAGCAGGAAGTAAAGATATAACTCCACTGACCAGACCCTACAGACTAAGCCCGACCCCAATAAAGGTCACCTAACTAGGCTTTAGTCTGGCTAAGCTAACCTAAGCCTCGTACTATAACTAGCAGTTCATGAGGCACTAAGACTCAGCAGTACATCAGACACTACACCTCTAAGGCGGAGGGAATGTATGTACCGGCAAAGTGGCGGTTCACCAGAACATCATCTGATGACGCGTCACTGGCCGAACCACTAGTAACAGAGCCATAGCCAACAGAACCACTACCGAACGAGCTATCGGACGAGAAGCGATCAGAAGGGCCAGAGCTAAAACTGGCACTCTCACGCTCAGAACCGTAAGAGGCACCGGCTGAAGATACATCGTGACTGCTTAGATTGGCGTCGCTAACAGTATAAGGGTCCTCAGGGTCACCTTCTTCCTCAGGATCAACATCACCTCCATCATAGGAGGGCTCATCGTTGCTAGGTGGGGGAGTAGGAGGAGTAGGAGGAGCCACACGACGATGCGGAAACAGGTTGCGGTAGTGCCGCGTATCCATCATAGGGGTCCGCGGAATGGGGTGCACAGGTTCGGGCACGAGCATAGGTGCAGGCGGAGGTAGCGGAGTACAGGGAGATCGCTCACGCTCCCTGTGGATGCTGCCACTGGAGCCAAAGGAGACCGAAGAACTAGGCGAGCCAGCGGGGCGAGGAGGACGAGGGGCAACAGGATGCATCGTAGCTGAGAGAGGGAGAGAGAGAAAGAAACTCCTGCGTAGTGTAAGAATAAAGGGGTGAGAACCTAAGGTTCCCAGCTTGGGGTATCACGAGGGCAACTACTCTATCTTAGGGGCTGACGTCACGTAGGATAGCAATTAGCAAGTACTCAAGTAGGAATAGCATAAGAACAGTAATTCACACACACACAGATAAATAGATGCATACACAAGCAAATGCAACACACAAGAATGATGCATGCCTGGTCCTAATGCAGGCCATGAGCTCATCCATCGGTTGTTTTCCCGCACCCGACGATTACTTAGGGATAAACCCCTAGTATGGTTCACTCCTGTCAAATGTCGTGGATCCAGTCCAAAGCGGCCCATGTTCCAAGACTAGCACATGTAGCATAAATGTACCCCGGTACTATGGCCAATAATGGTGAGGAACCCGTCACCAGTGATAGTGCAAGTATATAGTAAAACCGCATCGACAGGAGGAATAAGATGATCA
Source organism: Stylosanthes scabra (assembly GCA_036250425.1). Classification (NCBI taxonomy): domain Eukaryota; kingdom Viridiplantae; phylum Streptophyta; class Magnoliopsida; order Fabales; family Fabaceae; genus Stylosanthes; species Stylosanthes scabra. The sequence continues at coordinate 33,803 of JASCZI010090956.1, forward strand.
TTTAGTGCCTTTAGGTAGCGAGCCTTCAAGCTTAGTTATCAAACAAGCGGGACAACACCCAGCCCTTGCCTCAGCAATTATTTAAGCGTGCTATGATCTTCTCCTGGTTCTCTCTTGAACCGTTAACCGGATAGCGGATATAGTCGGATTAGCCTTCGGTCTACATGACTTAGTTGAACCGACCGGTCTAACTTTGACCCAAGTCCCATAGAACCGATACTTGGTCGGTGCTAGACCAATTCATTTCAAGTGAATAACCGGCTTATGCCACAACCATTCCCAAGAAAGGAACCTGGTTCAATCACGCTTGTCCCATACCATGCCGACCAAACCGAATCGGAACCAACCATCACATCTAAGGTTATTTATAATCATACCTTGGGACTTAATCATTATAGTAGCTTATGTAATTAGATGAGCATTCATCATTCATAGCTTAGCTCTTAGCTCTATCGATAATCTTAGCCTCCGGTTTAGTCAAGCTAGCCATTTGTACCTTAGCGGTTTAACCGGTTCTCCTTTCAAACTCTTATATAATATTCTCTTGGTGTCTTTTAATATATTATGACATTCCAGCAGCCATTATATCTCTTATTTATCATATAATTTCACTTCTTAAGGATTAATTAAGAAATTCATCATCTTTTAATTTAGGAGTTTTACTAGCTTTTCGGCTTTGACATAGTTTACTAAATCTCGCATATATTTTTCATTTTAAATTATTTTTAACTCACTCCAGCATCATTTCTTTCTTAAGACCCTTATTTATTTACCATGAAAACATTTTTGAAGGATATTAATCTTAAAAGACGAAATTACCCTTTTTACCATTCCTTAAACCCTTAATGTACTAGTTTACTAAATAAATCATAACTTTTTCATTTTAAACCCTTTTCAAGTCAAACCAGTTTTATTCCTCTCATAACACTTACCTTTATATGTGATAAAAAAAGTTTTAATAAAAGATATTTTCTTAATGACAAAACTGCCTTTACAACTTGTACCTGGTTCGGTTTTTAACTAGTTTAGGTAATTAATTTATTTACCTATGGTAACTTTATTATCTTAAGGTGAAATTTCATATTTAAGTCATTTAGACACATATTAAGCCCCCTTAAAAAAATTTTGAAAACACTTTTGTAAAAAGACATTTCTACCCATTTTTACCTTGCTTTTACTTATAGTTTTACTAATTTATCACCTAGTCTTATTCTTTAAATTATATACCAAAAAACTCTTATATTATACATTATTTTTAAGATATCTTTTCTGGAAATAACATTAGACCATTTATTTTACTATTTTGCCCTTAGTTTCATAAAAACATCATTTTTAGTATCTTAATACTTAGAACCGATTTAGTAGCTTAAGTTTTATGATAATCTTTGTCCCCAAGGGTGATAAACTCTCGGCCATGCAAGTATAGTGCCATATATCATTTTTGATCATCAAAATACTCTCTTAAGAGTAGCATGCATTCGGCCATAGGTGATACGCTCTGATCTCGGCAAGTGCACCGAATCGTACAAGTAATACCACGGTGAAGTGGGTATCGTTCCCACGAGGAATAAAGGACCAAGCAATACTATCTATCAATTATTCTAATCAGATCAAAATAAAACTTTGAGAGAATGATGGTTAAGACACGAAAATAATAAGAAAACAGGGTGCAGAAAGTTACTTGAGAATTAATCAATGGAATGAGATGTTAAGAGCTTCGGAGATGTTTTTCCCTTGAGGGCCAATGCATACATTCGAATACCAATTCTAGGTTCTCAGTTATCAAGCACAACGAATCTAGTATAACTAAGCCCTAATCTCTTAGTAACTTAGTTTCTATCTACCTAATCAAAAGCTAATCTCTTAGTCAATCAATCAAATAAATAGGTGAAGATCTAAATCAGATTCTAATCCTTATGAGTCTAAAAAGTGATCCTAGATTAGATTAAATGCCACTCTATCCAAACTAGTTCTAATCCAATTTTAACCCACAGAATTTTAGTTGCATAACAATTAACATGACTATCTCTAGTTAGACTTAATTGATTATGTGATTCAATTTCCAGCTAGCATAAACTAATAGATCTCTCAATCTAATTAATCTAGCCCTAGACAAGTTAAGAACACCTCTCAGTGATTCTAAACTATTGGGATAAAGAACAGAAAATTAAGTCATGCATAGAAGATAACTGAAAATACCTCAATGAATTAATAAACGAGTGTACATAGTTGACTACCTCATGCTGGGTGAACAGAGCTTCTCACCCTTAACAATGGAGTAGTTTAGCAACTCATAATGAAAACTAAAACCTAAGAATTGAGGCTTAACAGCTTGGATTGGATTGGCCTTTAACAAAACTGGATGTTGCTGAATTTTTCGTCCCACGTATAACGTGGGGTTACTGCCCAAGGTCGCCATTTGCTTTTAATAGCTCACGTATAACGTGAGGATGCCCACGTACAACGTGGGCTCTCTGTCAAGTTTGTGCTTTGGCTCTTAATTCCCACGTATAACGTGGGTGGCTCACGTATAACGTGTAGCCTCTGTCCAATTCTGCCAATTGAGAGATTAATTACCACGTATAACGTGGAGTAGCCACGTATAACGTGGGGCTTGGAACTTAGAGTTTTTCTCTCATTCTTCTCGGCTTTGTTCTTCCATCTTCAATCCTCTTTGTTTGATATTTAATCACCTAAAATCCTTTGTGAAACACTCTAAACATAAACAAAACTCAAAAGAACATCAAGTTTGTTTGATTTACAATTTGAGAGTATAAATCACAAGAATAATCATATATTTAAAGAGGAATTGAAGCTAAAAACAACCCAAGATGCATACGCATCAATAGGCCATCTTTCATAGCAAGATTTTATGAGCAATCGTTCAAGCATATTCATAGCACATTTCAACAAGCAAGCAAGCAAGCATATCACATAGCACATAGAGCACATATTTAGCTATTCTAAGCCTAACCCCTTACCTTTGGGTGAAGTTCACTTTAGAAACCAAAAAGCCTTTAAACCACCAATGATCAAGAGCCTTCTTAGCCTCTTCTTTGATCTTAGTCCAACCGTGTATTAGTCCTTCAAAAGCTAGCATTTTTATTTTTGAAAAAAATAAAACATGGGCCATAGATGTCACTAGATTTTTGGTTATGAAGAGAAGATGAAGAGAGCTTCATTACCTTTAGTAAAATGAAAGAAAAACTTGAAGAAGGAAGGGTAGGGTTTCGGTCAAGAGCTTGAAGAATGTCCTAGTTATGAAAAAAATACTAGAACATATTAGTCTCTCATGGAGAAAGAACTTAAAAACTAGGGTTTGTGCTTACCTTTGGAGTTTAAGAAGAATGAGAAGAAGAAGATGAAGAGAAGCTTGAGGATGTGAAGATAATGGAGATATGATGATGGATGGGTGGTGATGAGGTTGATGTTCTTCAAAATTCTTGATGAATGTTCATCAAGTTCATAAAGTGTTCTTGAGAAATGTTAGTGTTTGATCTTATGAATGAATAGAGAGATGATAAAAATGTGTTTTTGTGTGTAATTTCTGGAAATGTTTGAAGGAAAGAAAGAGAGAGGGTTTGGACAAGGCAAGGAAGCTAGAGAGAAAATTTGTGTTGTTTGAAGTGGTAAATTGTTTGGATGGTGGTAAAATGAATTACTAATGTGGTTAAGTGTTTAATTGAATGTGATTTAGGGCTAGGGGAGGGCATAGCTTCGAATAGTAAGGAAAAGAAGGGAAGCTAATTGATTTTGTATTGCTTGAGGCCATGCAACCAATGGGAGCAAAAAGGTGGTAAGAAAAAGTAATATTATTTTAATCATGGTAACTTTTTATGAGTAACTTTCAAGTAAACCTAATTACCTTAGGTAAATATTTTATTTTTGGTCATTTTTGGGCTGAAGGGTTTGAATATAGTGTATCCATGCTCAGTTACGAATTTCGGAAATTTTCGTTTCCGAAATTACGCGCGTTTTAGTAAAAACCGATAAAATCGTGCCCTGAGGCAAAAAGCGTAGCTCTAGCTTAGCATTATCATTCTAAGATCATCATCATCATTGTTCAAGCTATTAATCATCATCAATCAACATATCATTCAAGCAAGAGCAAGGGAAATCGTTCGTTTTAAGCGTTTCGTCAAAACCGTGGCCTAAGGAAAGCGTAGCGTAAAAGCAGGTTATTACAATAAGCAATTCTTGAAGGTAGGTATTTTCTGCTTTGTCTTTTTTGTTAGGATTTTTCTTCTCTGTTTCAATCTGGCTATTAATTAATTAGAGATATAAAATGTTTTTTATGGGAAAAAAAAGAAAAAATGAAGAAAAAAATAACAATAAGATTTTGGCACGTAATGAATGAGATGAACTCTTTTGTTAGATACATATTAAGATTGCTAATATTAATTTTTAATTTAACTTCAATGTTAGTAGGATAAAACATTTTTTAAAAAAATAAAAAACAAAAGTATAAAAACTAATTAAATTTACCCTAAATTAAATTTGAAGGAATGAAAATACAATATGTTGCAGAATTACTTAGAATAAGAATTATTTGGTACCGACAACATTTGCGAAATAATTGTGTGTGTAAGTTTTTTTTCTGATCAGTAAAGCACTCACAAAATTCCAACATAGAAAATGAGCAAAAATTTACAAGTCCATCCAACCAAGTAAAGAAAGGAAATAATCAAAATACAATAAATACTCCAAATACCATAGTTTAATACTTCCACCCTATCAAGAAACACCAAAAATAATATTATAATACCTATCAGCTTTCACAACGCCATTATGTGTATATTTTGCATAATACCTTTCTCAATTCCACCCTTGATGCCAAATTCTTGCCTTCATTAGGACTTGATCTTGTGCATCCACCATCAAAATATTGCTAGTATAAGTTGAGATTGGAGGTAAATTTTTTTTGAGAAAAGTGTAAAATGATGATGTATATTTTATATAAAGAGATCTAAAGTTTGATACAAATAAAGAGAAGGAAGTTTATGAGTTTTAAACTTTTAATTTTTGTTTTTAATTTTATTTAAAGTCAATATCTGTAATTGTAAGCCCTGTAATTTTAGGTAAGCAAGTAATGACAATTTGAGTAATTTTGGAGTGAGGTTGGAATTGGACGAATTTCACAATAATAAGTTAAATAACGCTTAGAACACAAACACGAACACCTTCGCTAAAGGTTTGGCCCGAAACGGACCAAACCGTGTAATTTTGAAGTTGCCATTAATGAGCCACTCGCCCAAAAAGGGGGCAAACCCCAATCTCATTCATTCATTCTCTTCTCTTCGAAGAGAAGGAAGAAAGAAAAGAGAGAGAGAGAGTTGAGAGTATTCATGGTGGTGGTGGCGGTGGTCTTCACTTCCGGCCGTCATAACTTTTGATCCAGAGCTCCGATTGACGCACGGTTTGCGGCTACGCGAAGCTCTCATCATCCTCTTCGAAATCATCTAACATGCACCAAGTGGGTAAGCCTTCTCACCTTTCGTTTCTCTCATCCAAGTTTTTGTCCGAATTGGGTCTAACCCACTTGCATGTTTCCGAGTTTCATGATCTAGGTGATGATCTAGCATGCTTGTGAACATGATAATCGAAGCCCATGAGTTGGGATATTCCCGGTGAGACGTTTCCAACCCTAGTTCTTAGTTTTAATTAGTGGGATAATGGTTGATTGTGTTGTATTGTTTCATGTTGTGTGAGTATGTTGTAGATGCTAGGAAATGTAGAGAATTGGAGGATGGAATAGTTGGTTGAGCATGAGAACAACAATTGATTGTGCTTGGATGCTCGATGGCGCGACCAAGGATCGCGTGTATACATTGAGCTTGGCGTCCAGGTACGGATTTAGATTCAAGCTTACATTATTCAGGCTGGGATGATTGCCTAGGTTAGTGGCACCTAGAATATCTAATAGGAATGTAATGAACTTGATGAATATAGTAGAATTGGATGGTTGTTGATTGCCTACTTGGTTATGTGAATGCTTGAAACTAATGAAAACATGAGTATGCATGTATGATTGATTGTGGTTGTGGCCTTGTGCCAATATGTG
>JASCZI010090956.1:39873-53049 GCA_036250425.1 Stylosanthes scabra
CATTAAGGGTTTACATGAGATGGGAACTATATGAATGGATTGGGCCCGAGGGGCGAGATGATGGAGGAAATGATATTGAGATGATTGAGTAAATTGAAAGGATTTTCGGATATTGATGATTAAAATGGTATGAGGGATTTTTTTTTTAGAAGAGGCAAGGATTTCAAAAGGAATGGTTCTGAAAGGGAAGAGTTTTGGTTTGTGAGTGCACGATTGGTTTCAAACTGATTTTTGGAAAAATACACGTTTTAGCTGCAGTGAATCGATTCAGGTGGTATCCGAGTCGATTCACTGAGCCTTTTTAGAACGAATTTAAGAATTTTGTGACTATCGAGTTGACTCACCTGTGGGGTGAATCGATTCGTATTTGCACAAAGACTAAAATTCCCCATCTCAAATCGATTCGTGATAGTTTAGAATCGACTCCAATCTTGTGGCCTTAGATAAAATTGTTCAACTTTCAGTTGAGTCGATTCAAGGTCAGGTTGAGTCGATTCGTATTTTGACAGAGGCTAAGAGATTTTAAAATTTGCCTCTTGAATCGATTCAACAGGGCTTCGAGTCGACTCCACCTTCATGATTTCATAAACTGCCTAGGATCGAGTCGATTCGACTAGTCACCGAACCGATTCATTTTCACTCTAATTTCAAAGTTAACGTTCAAAATGCCCTCAGAATCGATTCTCCCTCTTTTGAATCAATTCGAAGGAGAATTTTATTGGTTTTCAAAGGTTGAATGATGACGATTGAAGGAGTTACATCTCATGTATGTTGATACCCTTGTTTTATAAAATAAGAACCGTGAGCCTATGTATCAAGAGGGGCCTGAAGGGCTAACGACTCAGCTTATGGCAACAGCGGACCATCGGGAGTAGTAAGTGCCTGTGGGGTTCTTGTTTACACGTGGGACAAGAGCTAACGTCGCGACTTACGGTAGCGGCAGGGGGGCCTCCTGCCAGCGTCCCGGCTATCAACCTAGGTATTAGTCTTTGAGAAAGAGAAGGGAACCCCCATATATATATATATTGATGAGATGAGAGATCGTTTACGATCGGGGCCGGGAAGAATGGTCCTCCGAGGAAGTACGAACGATGGTTATCCAGTGCTAGTTTTGGATCGGTCGGGTTGGCTATGATAACCGACCGGGTGAGCTAACCGTAGCCTGCAGGAATAGGCATGCATCATGTGCATTTGTGTGACATTGTTTGGGTGTGCCTACGTGTATATTATCTGCTAATTGCTTGTATTGCTTGTTATATTGAATGTTGTGTGTTTGCTTGATTGTTTGATGGATTGTTGAAGATTGGAAATAGGAAGATGTATGACCTAGGATGCGAGAGGGAAGGATGAAATAACTGGTAGTGTTGTATTGCTAGGTCAATAGGTATAATTAACTCACTTGGCTAAAAGAGGGATAATAGGAAGGCCTTGCGTGGTCCTACTAGAATGAATAATGTAGGTTTGATGCTTTATCCGTACTGAGAATCCATGGGTTGGGGATTCTCATTTCGTATATTATCAGACTTTTCAGGTACAGGTTCAAGCTTGGAAAGTTGGCGAAGTAATCGTGAAGAATCTGAAGTGTTTAGTTTCTCTAGAGATTGAGTATTCCGCTGTGTATTACGGAGAGCTAGGAATGTCTCATGTGGTATAAGATAGGGTTGTATAGCTAGTATCGAACCTAAGCTTCGCAGGTTCTATTGTAAGACGTCGAACCAATTGTGTACCTATGTATATATATATGTATTTTCATAACGATGAATTGTGTAGTTAGAATGGTGATGGCTCTATTTTATACAATGTAAATAATTTTACAACTATATACGATTCGAGACTTCTATTGTTTTCGGGTCTAGTACTTTGAGTAGTCGTCTGTTGTCCGTAGCGCTTCAATATTGGTCAATCATGTACGCGTCGTGATTGGGTGGTTTTGGGGTGTTACAGTAATGATAATGCTATTTATCTCATTTATTTATTGCATGAATAATTGGTCAGTTATGTGTCATGATTCTTTCTTCTTCTTCTTTTTTTTTTATTTATAATAGTATTTAAAGATGGAGAGAATTTTATACTTTTATTTGTGATGAGTAGGTTTAGACAATTAGTAATTAGGAGATAGAGAGTTTAAAAGTTTGTAAACTTTTGTATGTGATGAGTAGGTTTAGACAATTAGTAATTGGGACGTTGAGAGTTTAGGAATTTGTAAAGGTGTCATTTGTGAGTTTTGCTCATTTGGCATTATAATAGAGAATTTAACATTTGAGATGGGAGGTAGAAAGTTTAGGAGTTTGTAAAGGTGCTATTTGTGAGTTTTGCTTATGTGGCATTATAATAGAGAATTTTACATTTGAGATGCAATGAGAAACTACCTTGATCTCTAAATTTATATATTATAAATAGATGATAATAACTACCAACGACACCACCAAATTAACATTTTTGAAATCATTTTTAAAATCCAACAACATTAATTTTATTGAATCACATCTTAAAATTTAAATTTCTATACTTATTCGAAAATTTGTAGTGTTGTTAATAGTGATTATCATGAAAAGGGAATTAATTATGGTGAATGTAATATAATTTAACAGACAATTTTGTTAAAAGAAATTTATGATCATAATGACAATTTTAAAATATAAAATAAACATTAGAAACGATTCTGAATGAAAAAATCTTTAAAATAATTTTGATTTTCAGCTAAAATCATAAGGATCAAAATAGTATTTCAACCTTTCTTTATTTATGGAGAGAAGATAATGGAAGTGGATGTGAAAATATAGCAATGTACTTGTTTAAAACAAATAGGGTGCAAAATGATTATATTGTCCTATATGAGAAAGTTTGGTCAAATTATCATAAAACACTTCTATGTAATTCGTGGCATCCCATAATTGTATATCATTTGCATGTAATCTGTGGTATCCATTAACAATTTTGCTTCCTCGAAGTTCAGAATATGTGTACGCTTGCCACGATTTACGTGTGTTTCTCGAAATCTGAAATCCGTGTAGGCCTACCACGGATTATGTGTAAATTAAATAAGAAATATGTGGAGGCCTGCTACCGATTATGTGAATTTTGCATCTAAGAATCTAACTTTGGCTGCCACGAATTATGCATAAATTTGCATTAAAATCTGTGGCAGCCTCTGGTATGTCTCATTTGAAAGTTAAAAAATTTGAGTTTTGAGAGAGAATTTGAGAGAGTTTGTTAGATTTTTAAGTGTTCTTCATGACAATGGCAATGACCCAGCAACACTTGGAAGAGGCAGTAGAGGATGCAGCAAAAGTGATGTACCGCCTTAACAACATCGCCCACGTATCTCACAATGTCAACATTAAGGTTATTATAATTTTTCTGTAGTTATATTAGAATATGTTGAGTTTAGAAAACAATAATATTTTTGTGTGATGACAAAACATTAATTTGGTTGGGTTTAAAAGCCCAAAATTTGTTTGATGTGTGTTATTTGTGCATGCTCATATCTAAGTTATTGCAGTCCATTTATTTGAATGAAAGTAGAGTAAAGGTGTGTTATTGACCCAGCTGTGATGTATTCGGGTGTAACCTTGGAGCAAGAAGAAAACCTAGTTATTCACTGCAAGAAGCTCAAATGAAGCACATCATCAACATCAATTTGAATCCAATGGAGAATATGAAAACTTGGACCTAAAGATTGAAATGAAGGGCCAAGATTGCAATAGAACAACAAGGACAGCAAGGAGAGCACTATCTCTGTTGTGTTTTGCATTTTGCAATTTGTAACATTACAAATGGAATTTGTCCAAGGCTTAGCAGAATTTTCGGATTGCTCACAACTTACAAGGATTTGCTCAGATTCTAATTCACAAATGCATCTTTTCTTGGAGGCAATGTGCCTATTTAAACGAACATCGAGCCAATGTTTGAGGCAAGGAGAAAGAGCATACCAAATGAGTCATTAATATTGCAATTCCAGCAATAGACTTCTCCTTCAAAGAGCTTCATAAAATATTATGCTTTTCTAGACTTGGCTTTCTTGTTTGTCATGGTGGTAAAAGACATTAGGTGAGGAATCATTAAAAGCCTGAGAAGAAAAAGCAAGAGTGTAAGTCTTGAGAAAAAGCCAATGTTGAAATTAATTTAGTCTTAGAACAGTTTTTGTTGTATTACATGAGCCTGAGAGGTTCTCCTTATGAGTTGGGATAGCACTCATGATGGTTTCCAAGCTAGGTTAGCTTAGGTTAGTTAAAGTCCTTGGTTAAGGCAAATGTAATTTCTATTGAATTGGTGTTTGTAATTTATTGAAATTTTAGTAGAATTCCGCCATGGTTGTGGTGGAGACTGGATGTAGGCTGCAGTGGAGGTAGCCGAACCAGGATACTTGTTGGTGTTCTATTTGAGTTCTGCATTTTCTGTTCTGCTGCATTTTATAAGACAAAAGTCATTTTTTCTCCTGCAACTCGACTAGATAAATTTTAACATCAAACTTTCACTTGCCTCTAAGTCACCGCGGATATTCAAAATACATATTATTTAGAGTTGATTTCTGAGTATGTTAGGTTAGGATTAGGGTGAACAAATGTGTTGTTAGTTTGAGTAGATTTTTGAGTATGTTAGAGTAGTGTTAACCCATATGCAGTTTGTTTGAGTGGATTAAACACATTATTATGCCTAATATGATTTTTGTGCTGTCAGTTAAATTTAATTACCTAAAAATTTGTTTAAATTTTAAAATTACAAACGTTCCCTTAATATTTCCTTATGAAGATTGAACATACTTAGTAAATTAATATTTTTTTAGGAAAAACCTAAACACTAAAATTATTTCTTAAAGAATTTCAAAGTGTATATTTTAGTCATAAAACTTAATTAATGAATTATTCCCGTTAATTTATAATTTTGGGTTGAAATGATAATAATATTTTATCCTATTCTTGTATGTTTTGCATGCGTCATGTTTAAATTTTCTTTTTTTTTTTCTGCAACCCACCAGGTGTGTTCTCAGAGTGCGTATGCATCAGCAGATGGACTTAGGTCCACGGATAGAGCCGTACCTGCATACTGCCAAATTGCTGCCACTAACGCGACTTAAACCAATGATGGTTCAAGTTGGATGAGCCATTTGTGAGCACGTTCGTGGAGCGTTGGCGTCCTAAAACCCACAGTTTCTACATGCCATGGGGGGAGTGTACCATCACGCTACAGGACGTTGCGTATCTGCTTGGACTCCCAGTGGACTTACCAGTTGTTTATATGAGTTCCTGAAATTCACGGCGTTTGGAAACCCGCATGGGAGTGGTTCGAGGTGCTATTCGGACAGGGTCCACCTGAAGGAGTCATCGAAAAGATGACGGTGACTTTCAGTTGGTTTATCGATACCTTTGCCGAGCAACCTCCAAGTGCTAGCGAGGAGATAGTTATTAGGCACACGAGGACATGCATAGTGATGCTACTGAGCACACAGATTTTTGGTGATAAGATGAGTGCACGGGTCCATCTTCGGTGATTGCCTTTCCTCGCACGGTTGGAGGACATGGGCAGATGAAGTTGGGGTTCTGCTATCTTGGGTTGGATGTACCGGAACCTTTGTCGGTGCACCAACCGCAACGTCATACAGTTGGCAGGACCACTGCAGCTATTACAGAGCTGGATCTTCTGGCGATTCCCCATGTTCAGCCCTAGGGTTTTGAGCAGTTTGAATGGCCACTTGCTTTGAGGTATGCATTTATTTGTTTTGCTTAAATTTTACTTTAGTTTGTTTCGGGTTTGCCTAGTTAGTGTAATTTACTTCCACATTTCTCAAATGCAACTAACAAGTGGTCGAGGTACCTGCCGACATCAGATGAGAGGGACCCAAGGCTGGTCCAACTTAGGCTATAGCTAGATAGAGTTCAACCATCCGAAGATAGTTTATTTACTTTTTCAACTCTTTGTTGGTTTTTAATTTATCTTATAATTCTCGAATCATGTATGCTTGTTATTGTCATTTCCTTTTTGGTTTATATGGGAGCCATACCTTTCTATGGATATTTGCCACCCATCGATCTTCGAGCAGCGTCATGTACAGCTATTGACTGCCTGTGTTCCCCTGATATACTTCGGGACCATCAAGTGGCATCAGATGGATCATGTTATTCCACAGTTTGGGGGTTTACAGGATATCCCTGGCCTGCCTCTGAACATTGACTTCCTTCACAGCAAGGACGGGCGTGAAGGCGACAGATGGTTCCCCTACACATATAATGGCATGGTGATTGGGATTCCCAAGAGGAACATGTCATGGTTATCCCTAGGGTTCCCGATCCGGGTCCATCAAAGTTGTATCTGCCATGGTGGTTTATGGTAGAGAAGATATTCTTGTCCGAGGATGTAGCGCAAGCGGTCTTGAGGATGACGCAGGTTTCGACGGAGGCTAGTCAAAGGATTCCTACAGTCCCCCCTCCTAGATCACAGGTAGACGATGTGCCGGATAACCGGCGTCTCGAGCGACAGATGCGGGTGGGTACTCGGACAACTGGTAGAGATTGGCAGTGGTTGAGTCAGGAGATGGAGGAGGATGTGGATGTTGATGTTCCCCCTCTGGGGATTCATCGCATACTGGAGAGTGCCATTGGACGCCACCGTAGAGGTGGTAGAGGAAGATGAGGCCGGGGTACTGTGGTGATGGGGCTAAGGGAGGAGGAGTCGGGGTTGAGAGGGGACCAAGTGTGGTTGATGTCCCTCAGCTGCATGTGGGAAAGGCATCTAGTAGTGCCGTACCACAGACACCCGGAGCGAGCACACAAGGCTACGTTAAAGACACACATCCGTCTATCAACTTCCCATAACAAACCAAACCAATAAGTGAAATCAAGCTCACTTTTCGCGTATGCTGCATTCATGAGTAATCTCTTTGCGTCGGTGTCCTTGTACTTCTGAGCAAAGTTTGCAGCCACATGTCGTGCACAAAACCCTCGATATGCAGTAGGAGGCAACCGTCCCCCGTCAGAATCCTCCAACGCGGCCTTCATCCCATTGTGCATGTCACTAAACACAAGTATGCCTAGCTGGGGTGTCACATGTCGCCTCAGGTGTGACAAGAAAAACTTCCATGACTCAACATTCTCCCCCTCAACCAATGCAAAAGCAACAGGAAAGATATTTGAGTTCACATCATGTGTGATTGCCAACAGAAGATGCATGTCATACTTTCCATACAGATGGGTACCGTTAATACTGATCAAAGGCTTGTAGTGCTTGACAGCCTTAACACATGGACAAAAGGTCCAGAACATACGATGGAAGTACCCAACGGACTCATCGACGATATCCCCAACTCTAACAGGGGAACTCTGGATCTCTGCAACGCTCCCCGTCATAGTCAACTATAAACCCAACGCCCATTAAGGCAACTCAGCATAAAACTCCTCCCAATCCCGATAGATAAGAGTTACGACCTTCTTATTCGCCTTCCAAACTTTTCTATAACTCAGAATAAACCCATAGCTCGACTCAATGGCATGCTGGAGTACCTTTATTGTAATTGCCGCATCTACTCGGACCAACGAAAACATGAAGTCGTAGATAACATGATAATCAAGTTGCATGTGATCAACGGAAATGTTTGTGGCAAAACAAGTGTGCAGACCATTATACTTCCTCACCTCCCAGTGACCCTTTTTCTGCTGATTTGTGACCCTAGTCAATTAGTTGCACCTGTTCCCAAATTCCTTGCATTTACCATGATACTTCTCACGATCTGACTCTAAGACCATGTACACAACCCCACGGCGGATGTTATAATTCTTCAATTCCAGCAAATCCTCTTCCTTGCTTTGAAACATCTGACTTATCTAAAACTCCGTTGTAACATTAGAACCGTGCGAACCATGCACACCGGTTCTAGAATCTCCATCAATAGGACCAACACCAGAACCTAACTCCAAATTTAGTGTGGAGAAGTGAGGAGGGTATTCCTGCATTCTAGAACTCGATGGCACATCCCGTGCCACAGAGATGGTTCCCCCATCATCATCGCTGTCACCCTCTAACAAAATCGGCTCCTCACTAGAATCATTGCACCGCAATGCCTCTTCAACCAACAGACTGTGGATCCAGATTTGCATGACAGATCTGTGGAGATGGAGATGAGGGTGTGCCCGCCATTGCAACTGCAAGTGCATGAAAGGAATGATTATCTCCCAAATCACAAGCATCATTATTATCCTGTTGTAGATTAATATCAAAGGACAGAAATGCAATAGGTTCTGTTACCAAACCACGCAAAGGCAACAAAACATGAGTGACCCCAACATGAACTGACTGTGGGTGTGGAGTTGATCCGCCTGAGCTCGCCCCCTCATCTTCTATCTCAACATACAACTCAGTGGTACGGACCTCTAGATACTGCTGGCGGCAATGAAAAAAAACCTGAAGATCTTCATCGCTCTTAACAGTAAAGCAATCATACTTGACACCGCTGGACACAACTGCAACGAGAACCCTAGAGTAAATTTTGTTAACTTTCTTGCTGGCATCTAAACCATACTTGCGTATGATACTCGCTTGCGAATCCACAAACGAGGTTCTTCCCATAATAAACACATTAGTTAGACAGTCAGATTTGAATTTCACACCCTCTCTAATTTAACTTTTTATTTTTCCATTGTGGTGCACTAGTACAAGACCCTCCTCCATTCTCATCATTCATCACTCTCTACACTCCAATGCGAATGACCCTCATGTCTTATTTATACCCACATTTGATAGCCATTAACGCTTTACACTCCAACGGATTTAAAATTTACACATAATCCGTGGGACCCTAAAATGGCAGGGTCCATGGCAGGATCCAACGGATTATGTGCAAAGCTTAATATAGTACAACCTCCTACGGATTACTTAAATGGAAAACAGGACAAATTAATCCCACTTTTGGAATTAGAAAAATTTGGTATTTTTTACTCCAAATCTTTTATTTGAGTGATTTTCCCGTGAAAAGAAGCTATGGTTTAAATTTTGATAGGGTTTATTAAAAAAAATTGATAGAGTTTTAAAAGATTTTGAAACTTGAATTCTATGAAATTTTTTTCTCTCGAAGGTGGTAAAAAATAAAATAGGGTTATAGACTAGAGGTTATTCACGTTAAGAGAGAACGAATATGACATCATATTTTGAAAATCAATTAATATTGGTGTACACCTCTTTTTGGTGTACACCTCTATCCAAGTCCCAACGAACAGGTTTTTACTACTAGAACGAACAAGTTTTTAAAAGCAAACGAACAGATTTTTAACCTGTTCATGTCAACTATAAAACATGTTCGTTGTATATATAGATTTCTGTTCGTGCACGAACAGAATATTACTACTAGAACGAACAGGTTTTTAAAAGCAAATGAACAGGTTTTAAAACTTGTTCGTATCAACTATAAAAACATGTTTGTTGTATATATAAGAACCTGTTCGTTTGGGACTTGGATAGAGGTGTACACCAAAAAGAGGTGTACATGTAGCATTACTGTTTTAAAATTGGTTAGTTTAAAAAAGGGTTAGGTAATTTTTTGGTCCCAAGATTTCAACTGAAAATCAAATCATCCCCAAGATTTTTTTGTTATCAATTTCATTCCCAAGATTCACAATTATTTTAAAATGATCTTTTTGTCCACCAAACAATTTTCTTAGACAAATTTACCCTTTTAATTCATAAAAATATTTTTAAAAAATCACCTACCCTCATCGATTAGTCATCATCCTCTTCCACCACCATCCTCCACACCATCATCACCATTCTCCATCATCAATCTCATATCACTGCTTTTCACTTCGCAACAACAACAACACTTAACATCCAAAATGCTATCCTCTTTTCAGTCTTCACAGCAACCAATGCCCCTTTCTCACTCTCCACCGTGCTAAGAAAATTGATATGAACACACCCAATAATAAATATGTCAAAGAGACTGCCTTATGGTACTTCCCCTATTATCTTCTCTTTTTAAATTTATTCATTTTTTAATCTATTCTAAATTTTTCCTTGCAATTCAGTTCAAAACTTTCACATAATTTATAATATTTGGTTCCTATTTGTTTTCGTTAAGGTATATTTTTTTTTTTTAGCTTTCTGCATTAAAAATATAAAAGCTACAAAATAAGAAAATCAAAAATTTTTATTTTCTTACTTTTTTCAAATATTACTATTGAACTGATTTTGAAAATGTTGATAAATTTGGTAATAGTAATGGCATTACTTGTTACAGGAGCGTATGAAGGGAGAAAGAAATGTACCTCTTGTTATTGATTCTTTTGCAACATGGTGTGGATTATGCATCTTAATGCCACAAGAAGTTGAAATGGTATATGGTTTAGCTGGTGAAGCAAATGCTTAACCAACTCTTGCTTTATTAATTTTGTTTATCCTTTGAATGCTTATCTATCAGAGAATGAGATTTGAAATTTGATGATTGAGAATGAGAATTGAATTTTGCAACCATGGATGATAAGTGATAATGAGATTTGAGGTTTAGGATTTTTGTGTCCCTTACATATTGATGATGGATGATGGTTGATGATATGGTGGGGGATGGTGACGGTAGGTGATGATTTTTTTTTAAAAAGGGAAAAATATGTTTTGTGTTGCTAAAAGTTTTAAAAATACTAGTAATGTTTAATTTGATTCAATTTTACCCTTAACGTTTTCAATTAGTTTTAATTTTACCCCTATTATTAATTTTTCGCAGTCAATAGCTAGTCAATTTTTTTCCAATTCTCATCCTCTTCATCTTCCTATTTTCCATCTTCATTATCACCACCACCCCCAACCACCACCTACTACTACCGCTACCACCACCTCACCACAAACCATTATCATTGCCACCACCCTTATCTTATATCATTATAGGCTTATAGCACACTTCCAAAACTTGCACCCAAAGCCCCAAGCCCACCCTCCCCCCCCCCCCCTAAACGGTTGAACCATCATATCACATAGCTAACTCTTCTCACATTCATAACAATATCCAAAACTCTCACATCATCCAAACCTCAAAATATTATCCTACCACCACACCTCTGCCATCAATCCATCACCCCACTCTAGAAATTCACCATCTTGTTGTTGGCAACAATAAATTATTGATATAAATGACGGAGAAAAGAGAGGAAGAAGAGGGAAGCTTCAAAAAATGGTGAGCTTTCACTCACAATAGGCCAATGCGATTCTTCCCCGTGTAAGAAGCGACGACATTTTTAGGTTGTTGGTTTTTTATATTGAATTATTTTTTGGGGCATCTCAGATCTTGGGTTGTTGTGGTGGGATTGGAGCTTTGGATACAGGGTTGTAAAAGGTTTTATGGTGGTGTAAGATAGTAAGATTGGAGCTTTGGCGGCAGCGTCATAGTGGGTGGTGGTTGGGGGCGGTGGTGAAGATGAAGATGGAAATTAGAAACACGAAGATGATGAGAATTAGAGGGGTATAATTGGAATAGAAATTTTGACTAGCTTTTGATTGTGAAAACATTAACAACAGTGGTAAAATTGAAATTAATCGAAAATGTTAAAGGTAAAATTGAATCAAATTAAACATTAGTGGTATTTTTGAAACTTTTAGCAAATGTTAGGGACACAAAACATACTTTACCTTTTTAAAAAAGGAATGTCTATCATGGACCGGATTCATGATGGACCTACATAGAATATTCCAAATGTGTGACTCATATTCAATCTATATCACTAATTTTTTATTCCTAATAGAACATTACATTTTTTATGTGGTGAATAATTATCCTGTCCATCATGGACAATACATATTATACTTTCACCATCAAAGAATGCTCCTTAAAAAAATATTTTTATGAATTAAAAGGTTAAATTTGTCAAAGAAAATTGTTTGGTGTACAAAAGGATCATTTAAAACAACTGCGAACCGTGGGAACGAATTTGATAACGAAAAAGACCTTGGGGGCAAGTTTGATTTTCAGCTGCAAACTTGGGAACCAAAACGATTGATATAGCATAGGTGTCATTGGCTTATGGCGATTTAAACCCTATCTCACCATCATCTATTTGGAGAGATTCAAGAGACATAAACATGCATTAGGGTTGATTTTCATTAGGGTAATTTTCATTAGGACACGATTTAAACCCTATCTCACACATCTATCGTTGGTTTGTTGAGATATAAAATTTTAATAAATACGGTGACACGTGGATACCTATAAAATATATGTATTTTGTGTCTTTCCAAATAACTACACTGAGACACACCTGGTGAGACACAGGTTTATCTATTCCTGTACTCACTACTTTTTGAAAATTTTAATATTGTCCTTTACCCTAGTCCTCATCACCACTTCCTTCTTCATCTTCAATCAGTCTCATATCCCTACTCCCTCCGCCACCTCCCTTTGTCTCACTCCCTCGCTGTAGCCTCTGCCACCTTCGTTGCCTCCGCCGTCGTCGCGCCACCGCCCTCCTCACCACGTCCTCTCCATCGCACTCTCCATCACTCATCCTCTTCACATCGCCTTCTTCACTGCTGTCCAGATCCGTCGTGTCGTCAGATTTATTTTTCTTTCACTGTAACCCCCCTCCTTTCTTTTGCTTTCACTAAGCGCACTCTCTCTCTCTCGCCGTCCCTTTCTAGCGCGCTCTCTCTCTCTTCAAGTTATCTCTATCTCCTCACAAACGCCATTGGAACAATAATAGCGCCCTGTCACCCTTCGTCGGCTACCTCTACTTCCTCTTCTCTCTTCTTCTTCCTCTATTTTAAATTTAAAAAAAATTTAAAATACTAAATTAGTGAATTATTGAATGAATAAAAGTTGATGATGTAGTGATGGCTTCTTCTTTGTTTTAGATTTAAAAAATAAATAAAAAGAAGAAAACTGGATTGTTGAAGTGATCAATGAATAAAATAAAGTTGATGATGATATATTGGTAGTGGTGGTTGTGACTTGTGAAGTTGAAAATCGATACTGATGGTAGTGATGGTAGAAAGTTTTGGTGATCTATTTGATGATAGAGAAGATAATGATAAAATTGACATTTTATTTCTCATTGTTGCATGTACATTGTTATCAGATAGCAGCTGAAAATTTTGTGCCCTTTTGTGTTTATGTTTTTCTGAGTATTTGATGTGTTTATGTCCATATGATTTTAATACACCAATTAAACGCAGCCTAGTGTATATATATATATATATATATATATATAT